>JAWPHD010009361.1:0-104667 GCA_037043455.1 Cyrtodaria siliqua | reverse complement strand
AGCGGGGGTATAAATAGTCATTCATGTTTTCTAATGGTCCAGTATATTCTGAAATAGGCATACATGTTTTGCCAAACCTAATCTGTTTTGCCAATTCTAAAATAGTCAGTGGTCTAACATATTCTGAAATAGTCAAACAAGTTTGGTTAAACAGTCTGTTCTGCCAATTCTGAAATAATCATACTTGTTTTGCCAAACATGTTCTAAACTAGTCATACAGGTTTTGCCACACAGATTCTGAAATAATCATTCATGTTTTTCCAAAACAGATTCTGAAATGATCAAACATGTTTAGCAGTCATATTCTGAAATAGTCATTCATGTTTTGCAATGGTCAAACATATTCTGAAATAGTCATACATGTTTTGCAATGGTCAAACATATTCTGAAATAGTCATACATGTTTGCAATGGTCAAACATATTCTGAAATAGTCATTCATGTTTTGCAATGGTCAAACATATTCTGAAATAGTCATACATGTTTTGCCAAACATACACTAACACCAAACATATATTGAACAAGAGTGTCCATTGGACACAAAATACGCCTGTCGAAAGTGGATCATTTGTAACTGTGATAACTGACGGATGGACGGACAATGCCGCAACATAATACAAACTCCGTTGTTACCAGGGTGATTGGTCTGGTTTTCAAACTTGACCGAGTTTCATCAAGATTGAAAAACAAATAAGTTTTTGAGCGGACATCGTTAAAATTGTCAATTTTCAAAAATTAAAGGGCCATAACTCCGTTGTTACGGAGTGATTTTAAATAATTAAAGGGCCATAATTCCATTGTTACCTGGGCGATTGGGCTGGTTTTCAAAATGACCGAGATATTATGCCCACAAACATCATTTCCAAGTTTCTTAAGGATTGAATAATATTTGTTTGAGTTAGAGAGCGGACATTGTTAAAATTGTCAATTTTAATTAATTAAAGGGCCATAACTCCGTTGTTACCGGGACGATTGGGCTGGTTTTCGAACTTGACCGAGATATTATACCCATAAACATTATTTCCAAGTTTCATAATGATTGGATAATATTTGTTTGAGTTGAGAGAGCGGACATCGCAAAACTTAATGGACAGACAGACGGACGGACGGAAAACGCCACAACATAAAACGCTCTGACTTACAACGGGTATAAAAAAGTCAATGATGTTTTGCCAAACATATTCTGAAATAGTCATACATGTTTTGCCAAACATTACACTAAAATCAAACACATTCTGGAACAGCCATTCAGGTTTTGCCAAATATATTATGAAATGGTCATACACGTTTTGCCAAACATATTCATACATGTTTTGAAATAGTTTCAAAATAGTTATGCATGCTTTGCAATGGCCTACTAAATTGTGTCATACCTGAGCCAGTTGCTGGGAAGACTGGTCCCATCCCTGGTTGCGTCTATCAATGACGTGTACCCCGTAAGACTTGGGGTCGGTGATGTGCTCCTCTATGAAGCAGCCATACCCCGCCAGGTTGCTGGTGATGCTAGGGATCCCCATAACTGTACACTCGGCTGGGGAATAGGGACAAATAACAGGTCAGGTTTTACATGGTGGCTATCTGCATATAATATTAAAATCCAAATATATGGTTTTGTATTTCTCAAGAATATTTTTAAACTAATTGCAACAATGTATATGTACATTTGTAAAACTTTTGTGGTTAGCGGCACAAACCAACTTAGGCAACGGTATGATGAGGCAAAAAAGAGACTTCTCATGGATGTGTTCGACCATCATAAATTTTTTCATGAGCTTAGAGGGGTGGTTTTTTTTTTACACAAATGAGTGAATGAGAGAGAAAAAAAACACCTACACATTAAACAATCTTGTTATTACATTTTAACATCTATTTTGAATCCATTTTTTGATGTCACCTTGTGACTTGGTCAGTAGTTCTAAATAAAGTTGTGTATATTTCCTGAATTTTATAAATAGATTGTTTAGTTAAATAAAAAATCAGCGTGTGGTTATGATTTCCTTTGTATGACATGTCCAAGTCTATCACCAATAGAAACATGATCAGTTCATCTTTACTTGTAACAGGTTGTTATTGCTGTGTGAATATTCTCAATTCAGTAGTATCAGAATTATAATTTGCAACATATAGTCGAACTTCGGTAACTCGAACAATGATTCCTGGATTACCATCGGTAACTCGAGCACATACTCCGGTCCCGGCACAATTCCTATTTCTATATAATTCAATGTAAAGAAGAAATGTCACTGTAAGTGACAAATGCCCCTGAAGTGACCTTTGACCTCTAAGTATGACCTTGATCTTGGAGCCACAGACCTGGATTTTGTGCGCGACATGTCGTCTGGTTGTGGTGAGCATTTGTGCGAAGTTATTTGAAAATACGTCAAGGCATGCAAAAGTTATTGACCGGACACAATTTAACCTTTGACCTCTAAGTGTGACCTTGACCTTATAGCCACGGACCTGGATTTGTGCGCGACAAGTCGTCTTGTTGTGGTGAGCACTTGTGCCAAGTTTTTTGAAAATCCGTCCAGGAATGCCAGAGTTATTGACCGGACACGATTTGATCTTTGACCTCTAAGTGTAACCTTGACCTTAGAGCCACGGACCTTGATTTTGTGCGCGACACGTCGTCTTGTTGTGGTGAGCACCTGTGCCAAGTTATTCGAAAATCCGTCCTGGAATGCAGTTATTGACCGGACACGATTTGACCTTTGACCTCTAAGTGTGACCTTGATCTTAGAGCCACGGACCTGGATTTTGTGTGCGACACGTCGTCTTGTGGTGAGCACTTGTGCCAAGTTTTTTGAAAATCCGTCCAGGAATGCCAGAGTTATTGACAGGGATGAGAATTTTCCTCGGATCCGCGGATTTCCGCGGATTTTATAGCCCCAGGGGTCAACTTTCTGAAACGTCTAAATCCGGTGAGAAAATATTTAGGGGGGGGGTAAGGATGCAAAATCTGTTCTGACTGGGGAGTCGCTATAGTCCCGCGGTGCCTAAACTGCGCCGCTATGCTTAAAAACCAGAGCACGGTGCTTTGATCTGAAGGCAAACACCGCCTTTAAAAACCCTTATGCGCACCGTACACAAACTCATAAACTCGCGTCAAACAATACACACAAGTAACACGTGACTGATCTATGCAGTATGCAGAAGGTGCAATAACACGCTGTGTGATAAGTTGGTGGTTGACAACAAATTGCAATTATTACGAGTTGATTGGATTATGTCGGGTTGTTGTGGATTAATCAGTAATTGGGAGATAATTGGGATGGGAGAATGTAACTTAAAGCAGTTGAACTGGAAAGTTTGTTAATATTGGCAGTTTGTGTATCGGCTTACGTGTATTGTTCAAGACGCGATGTTCTCATCATGACACAAGAGTTTGTTTGTTTTGCGTAAGTAAGTATAATTGTTTTGATTATCATTTGATTTAAGTTTGTGCCTTAATAAATAAAATAAATAGCAATTTTGGGATAATATCTGGTCATTTGAAAAAAAAAGAAGAAGAAATGAAGGTAGTGTGTTAAAATACACGTTTAATGCTCTTTTGAAATTTTTCGTATTGGCGAGCATCAACGTGTATTGATTATTGCACATTTTACGACTGGACTTTCCCAACGGAATCTGTTGGGAAGGTTTCACGCTTTTAAACAGCATTGTTTGTATATTATATATGCACAGGTTGAAAGAAGATTTTTTTTTTGAGTCGATTGGTGTTTCAAAATTTACCTGCCACGATGAAATATCTTAGATTATCCAAATTTATCACGAATATATTGACACATTTCCGAATTATCGAAGGGTACCGCCATCTTGTTTGAAATTCTTACCCAGAGTTCCTGGCGCATATTACTTCACCATACGCAACCTACCATGCACCGTCGATAGAATAGAATATAACCGTGTATTGCTACAATCGTAAAACATTGTGTAGTGTGTTTAAACTACACATATTTCATGCCGATTTAAAAGTAATATTTTTGTTATATCTATAGCATTGTTAAAATTACTTGTTTCAGTCGTTTATTATTCTACAAGACTCTTCCTCATTCTTAAATCGTAATAAAGAGAATATAAAATATATGAAAATTAGCAGTTTGGTAAAGATCCGAATAATAATAATGAAGTTGCAAGAGTGTTCACAAGGCAAACGTTAGCGGACGACGACGGGCGGCGGACAACTGACAACGGACAACTCGTCATCCCATAAACCCTGGGGGGTGGGGTTGGGGCGTGGATGGGGGATTTGAATACTAGTGACAGTTATTGTTTTCGTAGACAAAATCACCATGTTCAGGTCCACCAAACACACAACGATTTCTTTTTATAAAGCACAATGTCCCATCCTAGCTCAACTAAATTTTGGAATTGGTTTCCTTATAGTATGTTGTAAAGGGTTGCTTAAGTAATGTTGTCTTCCGCAAATTCTGGGCTCCCATGGAATCCAAATTATGACGGCCCATAAAATGTGCAATAAAGGCAGATCTAGGTTTGCATGTAAGCTGGTGTATATATAGTTATAATTTTGGTTTGGGATCTTATATCATTATGCATCTTATTTGTACTTCACCCATATTTGGGCATGGTCTCCCTCCTCCCCGCCCCGCCACACAACCCTCTCCCCCTCCCACATTTTTTTAAATTTTTATTTTTTATTTTTTTACATATTTTTGTGTTGTTTAGGTCAATTCTTACAAATGTAGCTATGTTGCCCCCACCCCCGCGCCCGCCTTCCAACACCCCAGGGCCTCCCCCCACCCACACTCGAAACTCAATTTGTTTATTTTTTTACATATTTCTGTGTTGTTTTGGTCAATTCTTACACAAATATCTATGTTGCTCCGCCGCTACTCCCGTCTCCGCCCCCGCACAACCCCCTCAGCACCCCCCGACTCTCAACTATGTTTTCTCCACCCACACTGGAATTTTTTTTATTTTTTTTTTACATTTTTCTTTGTTGTTTTGGTCAATTTTTGTTACCCCCACACCCCCGACCCCAACCATCCCAACACACCATCATCACTACCACCCGAATGTTGTTGTTTTTGCATATATCTGTGTTGTTTTGTTTTATCAGTTTATCAATATGTTTCGCCCCACAACCATCCCACCAACACCCGAATGTTTTTTTTTTGTTTTTTTTTACATATGTCTGTGTTGTTTTGTTTTATCAAATATACAACTATATCAATTATGCGCCCCCGTCCAGCACCCCCCCCCCCCCCCCCCCCCCCCCCCCCCCCCCCATTGGTTTATGGGCTCCCCTCACAAGGAGGACAGGGGGCGGGAAATTGTTTTCATTTTATCTTCCATTATTGGATATTAAAATTTTAATTTGAACGCAATCATTTACATATAAAGCAATTTAGATTAAATTCAGATACACAGAGGAAATATCAATAAAAAAACAACCTGAAATGAGGCCACAATAAAACAATCGCGAGATATCCCCTCCCTCCCCGAGTTGCCTTTCGACCACAATTTTTTTTTAAATGACAGCAACTTTGGATAAAAACTGATAAAAATAAATAAAATGTCACACCCTGCCGCAAATTTTACTATAATTTTTATGAGATTCTAACAATAATTTTTATATCGGCCAGAGTTTCTATACCCACCCCACCTCCACCCCCACCCCTAACCCACCATCACATTGTTTTCTGATGGTGTATACTGGCTATACCATTTATTATTCTCTGAATAGTCGAGCTGCTCTGTTCTCCTACAGCTCTTGTTTAATATAAATTTCCATATTTTGCAGATTTTTTAGTGCGTCACCCCCTGAATCAACCCGTAAACTCACCCCACCCCCTACACACTAAATGAAATGAACATAACGAAACAAAATAAACAAGCTTAAGTTAGGTCATGGACATACAGTAGGTCTATGGTTAGGTGCTTTTTCCCCCAGATCAGGCTATAAAACAAGCGAGATTTTTTAATTTTTCTTTTAGGAGAATGTCTGAAGGGGTAACTTATAATAAATATCCCGGCACCCTTCGCCCATTACCGTTTGTTAACCTAAGACTTGAAAACTTTATACTAGGTACATTACACACAACGTAGTTTCGTGACACGTTGTCCACAGTGGAAAATGTGTACTTATGCGCATGCGCATGCAACGTTGGGAGAAACGCGCACTTGTCAATGTATTGTCAATACACATGTATAGCGATCTACGAAAAACGTTATATTATTTAAAATATGCTTCGGAAAAAAATGAAACCGAAAGTAAATGGTAAATAACTTATTATTTTGTTAGATTATCATCATGGTTTACGAACAGGAGTCTGATAAGCTGCTCAATTTCGTTCGAAAGTCACATGGGTGTTCGAGCGTTTTTTCCAGTCGGGTTTTTTGCAAAGGAAATTAGGCGTATATGCAGTTACATAGAACGTCAGAATAATAAAAAAAAACTGCATAGGAGCCAATTTATTAGGCTAAAATGAAGGTAGTTCGTTTACTTCAAAGCTTGTCAATATTTTGAAAACAAAAATACTAGAAATTACTTGCAAAATAAAACAAAGGCATTGGCAAAAAAAAGAAAGCTTTGTCAATAGACACACAATACATGGTGTACACACATGTCAGTAGTACATTTAGGCAAATGGTCATGACAAGACAGATGTAGCAATGTTTTTAGTCAATGCATTTATTTACAAAAAAGCAATAGAACAGTCATCAACGTTCACACATCATGTGTGAACGTTGATGACTGTTCTATGGCTATTTTGTAAATAAATGCATTGACTAAAAACATTGCTAAAGACTGAGTGCCAAAGGAGACTTTGAAATGAAAATCCTACTGTTTGAACTTCAGATGAACTTTGTGATTTGTTTTTACTATTTGACATATTAACTTGGATTGTCTCAAGTACAGTCTATACATGTAAGTATTCTTATTTACTTCAGAACTGTTTTAAAGCACATTTTAGTGCAATCTAGCAGGTTTGTAATGCTTCGCCCCCCTGAAACCCCTGAGCAGGGCTCCGCCCTGCACCTGGCCAGGGACCTGCGGCCACTGGACACCGGCTATTTTCCTCTGAAAATAAAATTTCTCATTCCCATCCCTGTATTGACCGGACACAATTTGACCTTTGACCTCTAAGTGTGACCTTGACCTTGGAGCCACGGACCATGATTTTGTGCGTGACACGTCGTCCTGTTGTGGTGAGCACTTATGCTAAGTTATTTGAAAATTTGTCCATGAATGTCAGAGTTATTGACCGGACACAATAGCACTTCATTTTGACCTTTGACCTCTAAGAGTGACCTTGACCTTGGAACCACGGACCTGGATTTTATGCGCGACACGTCATCTTGTTGTGGTGAGCAATTGCGCCAAATTATTTGAAAATCTGTCCATTATTGTCAGAGTTATTAACTGGACACGATTGTACGGACGAACGAACATACGGATTGACCGACGGATATATGTGACTACTATATGCTACCCTTCGGGGGCATAAAAATGTGTTACAGGCAACAACGTGTTGTGGGACAGGTCGCAACGTGACGTTATGGACAGCATGATTCCTATATAGCCCCCACTGCACTTTGTGAAAGCGGGGTTATAATAAATATTGTTATAAGAAATGAAACAAACCTGGCGTATATCCCCATGGATCATAGTAGGAAGGAAATATTCCCAGATTGCAGCCGCGGACAAAGTCCTCATAATCAAGACCAAACAGTGGGTTAGTCGAGCTGAGAAACTCCGGGTGGAACACAACCTATATATAGACCAAACAGTGGGTTAGCTGAGTTGAGAAACTGTGGGTGGAACACAACCTATATATAGACCAAACAGTGGGTTAGTCGAGCTGAGACACTCCGGGTGGAACACAACCTATATATAGACCAAACAGTGGGTTACTCGAGTTGAGAAACTCCAGATGGAACACAACCTGTATATAGACCAAACAGTGGGTTAGTCGAGTTAAGAAACTCCGGGTGGAACACAACCTATATATAGACCAAACAGTGGGTTAGTCGACTTGAGAAACTCCGGGTGAAACACAACCTATATATAGAAAAGGGAAAGAAAGGCTTAAGCAAATGCAATGTGTACTTTTAACAGTTCATTTTTAGCTCTACTGATCAAAGATCAGCAGAGCTTATGCCGTGGTGCGGCGTCCGTCGTCCGTCTGTCAACTTTTTTTTGTGGCGACTACTCCTCTGTAACTACTTGACGGGTTTTCATGAAACGTCACAGGAATGTTGCTCTTGATGTCTCGTTGATCCTAGCAAAAATTCAGGTTGGCAAGAAATTCAAGATGGCCGCCACTGCTAAAAATAGATTTTAAAAATGCGATTTTGTGGCGCTTACTTCTCAAAAACCATAAGTGATATTGATTTCAAACCTTTACCAAAATGACTGGCACAACATGTACTTGGTCCTAACCAAAGTTCATTTTGATTGGATGTCAAACATAGCCGCCATCAGCCATCTTTGTTTACATAGAGTTATATAAGAAAGCTTGTGGCGACTACTCCTCTGAGATTACTTGACGGATTTTCATGAAACTTCAAAGGAATGTTGCTCTTGATTTCTAGTTGATCTTAGCAAAAATTCAGGTTTGCCGGAAATTCAAGATGGCCGCCACGGCTAAAAATAATTTAAAAAATGTGATTTTGTGGCGACTACTTCTGAAAAAACATAAGAGATTTTGACTTGGAACCTTTTGCCAAAATGACTGGCACGACATGTAGTTGGTCCTAACCAACGTTCATTTTGATTGGATGTCAAACATAATCTCTGTTTACATAGAGCTACATAGGAAAAACTTGTGGCGACTACTCCTCTGAAACTACTTGAAGGATTTTCATGAAACTTGACAGGAATGTTGCTCTTCATGTCTAGTTGATCCTAGCAAAATTCAGGTCGGCCGGAAATTCAAGATGGCCGCCACAGCTAAAAATAGATTTAAAAAAAACAAGTTTGTAGCGACTACTTCTTGAAAACTATAAGACAGTGATACTGATATGGGACTTTTTCTAAAATTATCATCATGATTCAACATTAAACATGGCCGCCAGTCGCCATCTTTGTTTACATAGTTATATAATAAAAAATTGTAGCGACCGACTCCTCTGAAACTACTTGAAGGATTTTCATGAAACTTCACAGGAGTGTTGCTCCTGATGTCTAATTGATCCTAGCAAAATTTCAGTCAGGCCGGAAATTCAAGATGGCCACCACGGCTAAAAATAGATAAAAATGAAACAAATTTGTAGTGACTACTTCCTGAAAACTATAAGTGATATTGATATGGGACTTTTTCTAAAACAATCAGCATGACATGAGGTTGGTCATTTTCAAAAATCATTTTGATTCATCGTTAAACATGGCTGCCAGTGGCCATCTTTGTTTACATAGAGTTACATAATAAAAGCTTGTAGCGACTAATCCTATGAAACTACTTTACAGATTTTCATGAAAATTCACAGGAATGTTGCTCTTGATATCTAGTTGATCATAGCAAAATTTCAGGTCGGCTGGAAATTCAGTATGGCCATCACGGCTAAAAATAGATTTTTAAAAAACAAATGTGTAGCAACTACTTCTTGAAAACTATAAGTGATATTTGATATGGGACTTTTTCTAAAATGATCAGCATGACATGGTGTTTGTCACTGTTAAAAATTATTTTGATTCGACATTAAACATGTTTCCATAGAGTTATATAGTAAAAACTTGTAGTGACTACTCCTCTGAAACTACTCGACAGATTTTCATGAAACTTCAAAGGAATATTGATCTAGCTATCAAATACGTATCAGTAGAGCTTCAAGGTCATTGACCTCTTGTTGTAAAGTATAGTTGAACGTTACAGATTAAAAAAGTTGATGGTGTCATGGTTTATATTTTAGAAAAGAGAACGAGAAAGGAAAATTATAATACGCCACCCCAGACTCCAGGTTTTTACCCTGACATGACAGAGAGAGAGAAAGAGAGAGAGAGAGAGAGAGAGAGAGAGAGATGTATACCTTCCATGAATGTAGGTTGTGACTAGTAGGTTGTGACAGAGGGTAAGAGAAAATGAGAAAGAGACTATTATAAGACTACAGACCTTCACTCTATCATATCTGTTGTTGAAGAGTCGACATCTGCGTAGAGCATTCAGGATGTCATCATGGTCGTTATCGACAATATTGTGGGTACAGATGGGGGGCAGACCATCTCTCTGTAATATAAAGATTATAGACGATTTATGTAACTAAATCACAGTTTTTATTTGGTGTTGACAACCAGACAAATTATGACTATCATAGTCAGGGAAATTTGAAGTACTGTAGATCTGGTATTAATCGCGAGGGTTTTATTTTTGCTAATATTCGCAAATCCACTGTCTCGTGAATTTAAGAACCTCGCAGATAATAAAATCAAAAACTTATCCGAAAGCTCAACCATCCGAAATTAAGTAGATTAGCAAAATTTCAGCAAATCATACATCAAAACGTATGGCTAACTGCTATATTGTTTACATATATAGCAAAAGTGTTTTTTTGTCTTATTGCCTACCAAGATTTTGAACATTATGTGACCGATCCGCAGATATACCCATGCGGCATAATTCTGAATGTAGCCGGAATAACCCCGAGTTTTTACCAATGAGAATATTTTATGCAATTTTATTAAATCCCGCTTCCGGTGGGTTAACTAATTTCATTAAACGTGTCAAGTAACAATGGATTTTTTCTGAAAATGGTTAAATACAGAAAAATGCAACCACAAAACTGACATCCCCGGAGAAACACTTAACACACTGATAATAGAGGGTTATGCTATCAGTGTGTTAACTGTTTCTCCAGATAACCTGCTATCAGTGTGTTAACTGTTTCTCCGGATAACCTGTTTCTCCGGATAACCTGCTATCAGTGTGTTAACTGTTTCTCCCGGGATGTCAGTTTTGTGGTTGCATTTTTCTGTATTTAAATATGCAAACCATTTCAATATAAAAAGGTCAAAGTCAAAAAGTACCAGCAATACAAACATTCCTTTTTTTCTTCTTTTTTTGTTTATTCATGTTTTGCAAATGTATTACTAATATCCTGCAAAACAATATATCAACATCCAAGGGCACTGTCTGGGATCAAAAGTCAAAGTTAGTAACTGGCGGGGATATTGCTGTCTGTGACTCTACTTGTTAAAACACATATCAACATTATTTACAATATGATATTACAGTTGGTGCCGCGCAGATTACGACTTTTTCGCAGTATCCCCGCGACCGTTTTTCAATCGAAGTCGGAAATTCCCGCGATCTTACTGCGGATGTCACCCGAAATAATCCGGAGATTCACCGAGACCGTCAAAATCGCCGAGATTGCAAAATCCAGTCTCAAAAGAAAGCAATCACCACGTTTCTCTGTGTTAGGTTCGTGGGGAAACACAGGGGAATTAGAGCAGGCATAAAAAATTGTAATACAATACTATGTCTTTTATAATTAAGAAACAACGTGCATGCACAAATAATATTATTTCTAATTCGTCGATCTATTTGTTCCTGATAATGACCGGGTTAGACGGGTTTACCACATTGAACTACAGCCGTCAAAAGCTTGTTGAAAAAATCGATAACGCTGTCCAAGTTTTTTCTAGAACACTTGAGAATACATGTACGTCATAAACGCTAAATTTAAGTTCTTTGCCCTGTTATATATTTGGAGGACCTTCTATTTATTCATATTATAACTGCGTAGAAAATAGAGGGGTATCCCAGGACATCTTTTTTTATTATTTTTAGAACACACTGTCAGCGCCACCTAGTGAACGTGGTGGATGCTGAGTTAATTAATTATTGTTCTCAAACTTTTAGCTAGTAGTACTTACTTAATTACCTCAGTTTTGGTCTTATACACGAACACATTATGTCCTTTTAAATATTATGTAAAACAATACAATACATCCCGCAAAATGAAAACAACCTTACACAATTCAATTCACCCGACTGCACACGGCCGATACACGTTGCTATTTATAGACCATTATACAGGCGACCAGTGAATGACAACAAACATAGGAGTACTGACACAGTATTTAATAACATGCAAAAACATTTAATAATAAACGTACATGTACTCAGGGAATTTCAATAGAAACTATGCCGATGTACTGCATGGTAATAATGTACACGTACAGAAAGTACATGTATAAATTGTATCTGCGTAAAATGATCTACATCGATAACGAAGGTAAATCCCGGCGATGGCCTGCGATTTCACACCAGGTTACGTGGGGTGCGAATCGAAACAGATGACCGCCAAACTCGGTAATTGTGTCCCAGTGGACAAAATGTATTGGCCCCACATTGAGTGTACTGTCCACGGATAGGGTGTCCGCGGTAAGATAAAATCCCCGCGCTGAGTGTGATTAGTTGTAATCCACGTGGCACCAACTGTACATGTAATTAATATTATTATTTAAAAGGTAATACAATAACATAATGTGTACCTTAGCAGGAAAAAGGGCTTTCTTCAGCTTGCTGATAAGGTCCTGGTTTAACAGCCCACCAGCTGTGGGCATCTCACCCCTGAAAACACACATTAAATTACAGTTTTACATTTTACGTGCCAAGCCTCTTTTTTTTTAATTGTTAAAACACTTTTTTTAAGATTAAAGTCACAAAAGTTATTCCAGCCAGAGTATAAACATGCACACAAAAAAAACACCCTTAAATGTTCAAAGTTTCATTAATTTAACTTTACATGAATTTTCTGACAAATAATGCTAAAATTAGCTTGATTACAAAATCTCCACATATTAAGGCCGAACTCTCCGATCTCCTTCTTGGTCTCACAAAACAGCTTTTTAACGGCAGGTCCACACATCAATATTTAAAGCAGCTCTTAGACACAGTGCATGGTCTATCAGCTTAACATCCTCCTTCCATGCATTAAGCATCATGTCACTTGCTCAAGGTTCACAAATACAATGTTCTGTGGCAGGGTCTTGAACCCACAATCTCATGGCAATGTGGCAGGGTCTCAAACTCACAACCTCATGGCAATGTGGCAGGGTCTCAAACCCACAACCTCATGGCAATGTGGCAGGGACTCAAACTCACAATCTCATGGCAATGTGGCAGGGTCTCAAACTCACAACCTCATAGCAATGTGGCAGGGTCTCAAACTCACAATCTCATGGCAATGTGGCAGGGTCTCAAACCCACAACCTCATGGCAATGTGGCAGGGTCTCAAACTCACAAACTCATGGCAATGTGGCAGAGTCTCAAACTCACAACCTCATGGCAATGTGGCAGAGTCTTAAACCCACAACCTCATAGCAATGTGGCAGGGTCTCAAACTCACAAACTCATGGCAATGTGGCAGGGTCTCAAACTCACAAACTCATGGCAATGTGGCAGGGTCTCAAACTCACAAACTCATGGCAATGTGGCAGAGTCTTAAACCCACAACCTCATAGCAATGTGGCAGGGTCTCAAACTCACAAACTCATGGCAATGTGGCAGGGTCTCAAACTCACAAACTCATGGCAATGTGGCAGGGTCTCAAACTCACAAACTCATGGCAATGTGGCAGGGTCTCAAACTCACAACCTCATGGCAATGTGGCAGAGTCTTAAACCCACAACCTCATAGCAATGTGGCAGGGTCTCAAACTCACAAACTCATGGCAATGTGGCAGGGTCTCAAACTCACAAACTCATGGCAATGTGGCAGGGTCTCAAACTCACAAACTCATGGCAATGTGGCAGGGTCTCAAACTCACAACCTCATAGCAATGTGGCAGGGTCTCAAACTCACAAACTCATGGCAATGTGGCAGAGTCTTAAACTCACAACATAATGCCAATGTGGCAGGGTCTCAAACTCACAACCTCATAGCAATGTGGCAGGGTCTCAAACTCACAAACTCATGGCAATGTGGCAGGGTCTCAAACTCACAACCTCATAGCAATGTGGCAGGGTCTCAAACCAACAACCTCATAGCAATGTGGCAGGGTCTCAAACTTACAAACTCATGGCAATGTGGCAGGGTCTCAAACCCACAACCTCATGGCAATGTGGCAGGGTCTCAAACCCACAACATAATGGCAATGTGGCAGGGTCTCAAACTCACAAACTCATGGCAATGTGGCAGGGTCTCAAACCCACAACCTCATGGCAATGTGGCAGGGACTCAAACCAACAACCTCATGGGAATATGGCAAGGTCTCAAACCAGCAAGCTCATGGCAATATGGCAAGGTCGCAAACCAACAGCCTCATGGCAATATGGCTGGATCTTGAACCCACAATCTCAGGACAATGTGAAGGATTCTCAAACCCACAACCTTGTTGCAATCTGGCAGGAATGCTACTACTATACCCTCTCGATGAAGGTTTGTTGTCAGTATAACAACACTATCATGATAATATAAATAAAATGAATTGAATTGAATTGAATTGGGGTTTTAAGGCGCACCAACACATGAAAAGGTTATATGGCGCCTAAAAGGCATGAACATGCCAGGCTCATCTTCCATGTACATCGAGATAAAATATGGAAAATGGGCCTAGAACCGTCTCACCCTGAACTGCAGAGTTGCTGCAAATTCCATCGTAGAAACTCCATTTACGCTGGATCCACGTTATTGTTTTTCTGCCACTGCTCTTTTGATGCGAGCGTTATAGCACCTGAAACAATGCAGGGACCATGATGAAGACCTTTAATGAACATGAACAAAAAATGATAAAATGAACATGAATTTGGGGGGATTCTACCCCTCTGCCTACCCCTCCAAAGGGATCTGCAGTGGCCGTATTCTTTGCCCCGTGACCAAACATAAATGAAACATTGTACCTGAGGCATTTCTCAAAAAGAGATTGTCCCAACACATTCTGCAGGTGGTAAGTCGTCTCACGGAGGCATTTCAGCGCCACCTGACCTTGAAGAGTGGCCAAATTGAAGCTCTCAGTCTTGGATGGGAAGACCAGAAATGCCACTACAGTCATTTTACTCCCACAAGCCTGTTAATCAAATGAAATCAGTATTTGTTTAAGTCCATCAACTCATCCTAATTTATTAGATTATATTGGGACAGCAACCAGTGGCGTAGCTGCCTATAGGCACTGTAGGCACGTGCCTACACATTGTCCAAAATCATAAAAGTAAAAATGCCAAAAACGCACTAAAAACAGAGTGGGGTAAAGGGTGGAGGGGTATGGTCAGCTCATACCAATTTTTACTTGTGGTCTTTTCAGAAAATAAAAGTCGAACTGTTTTTGCTCGCGGTCTTTCGAAACCATTTAACACACAATGATTGTGCAAAATTTTGAACGATTTTCAGAAAGCATGTATTTGTATTAATATAATTATGCTATTTTGTTCTGTTCCAATGTTTTTGTTGCGAAATCGCAGATTACAAAAGCTTGAAATCACGGGTTAAAAACATACTGTTTGCCGCTTAAAATACTGTCTGAATGCAGGATTTCCTTCTAAAAACAAATTCACAGGGGGGTGCCTGTGCCTACACACTGATTTAGACACAGCTACGCACCTGGCAACCTCAGATGGAGACCTGAGATGGAAGATGCAGTTTCCCATTAAAATGCCCCTAAAACAAGACACCATATATACCAAATGAGTCATGCCATGCTACCATAAGTTTTTAGTTGGGTTTAAAAGCTATTAGAGCTTGTGTTACTTTGTTGTAAATAAATAGTACTCGACTTGAAAAGTCTACCGGTATATAAAAAAAAAAGAAGATGGTTTTGCACCAATCTCCACACAGAGTTATCGTTCCTTGCACTCAAATCTCTGCTAACTATTAAATTACAAGATTTTGGTAAAACCCGTTAAATTGGAATATGTTTGCCTAAAACTTATTTATTTCTTGTGTAAATATAATTTTCAGAATATCTATAGATTAGATGTTGCAAGATTTGAAATAATGCACGAAAACAATTTAGTTTTAATCGGGACTATTTTACTACAAAACTAATACATACTTCTCCTCAATCGATACGCATATGTAAACATTTAAAACGAAGCTCGATAGCAGAAAATTACTAAAAAATAAATAACTCCTAAAAAAAAAAAAATTGAAATTATTTAATATAGGTCTATATTTTATCTTTGCAGATCACGCAAAAGGATTTATTATAAACATCGTCATAACTTTTTTGAATAATCACGTGACCTAACCGTTCGCCCTACTTCCTTTGACAGAGTCAAATGAGGAACGAGTGTACTCTGGGTAGAGATTGGTTTTTGCACCTGTAAGAAAAGCACATGTAGTCCCTGGTGACAAACAACTCTAAAATACAAAGGAGTACATAGCCAATGTTTGTGGGAACCCAGGCATAATAGAGGGCAGAGCTAGAAATGAACGTTCAAACTATTAATGAAACTGGCTTACATCTCCTTTCATGCAGTCTATGGTATACCTGTGATCTTTAAAAATATGTGTGTGTGTGTGTGTGTCGTTCTAAGGTTTAAAGTCCCTTCGACAACAAATACAGAACAAGCACAATCTGGAGACACATATCTTGAGCGTAATGGTCACAATAGAGTCTGGACTTCTCTAGATGAGTGTGTTGGTTGATCTGGTGCTGCTGCTGTGATGTCGATTCTGTTGTCTGTATGTAGATGATGTGTCGCTTTCACTCTGTGTAGTTGTCGCTGCGGTGGTGAAGTGTTGTCTGGCTGGTAGTGGCTCCTACATCCGCTAGGTGGTGCTGCCTACAACCGCTACTGGTATGTGGGTGATTTCAAAAAAAATGAAGCTTGAAAGTGACAGAGAGGTGAAATTTCAAGTGCAACCCAGGCTATTCATTTCTATTGTCACATTATGTTATGACATTGAAGTTCATAAAAATATAAGGGGCGAAAAGGAACAAGTTCACACAATTTTGAAATCAACAAGTTTTATTGAACTATTTCTGTATTTTTTTCAAAATACATACATATTTTGTGAATAAAAGTTTTACCTAAAACATTTAAATAACACATTTTTCTGTAACTGTTATAATGTAATACATGTAAAGGTAATATTTCTTTACAAAAATAGCTAAAGGTTTTGTTAATTTTCAAAATTTCATACTTTTTGAAGATTTTTATCAATAATTTTTCAATTGACACTGCATGGAAAGTTTTAATATTTTTTGTTAGTATGATAGAAACTGGAAACAACTATTGTAATATAATATTGAGATCATTGACATAAAGTAAGACTGTTTTTCTTTATATGAAATATATGTTATGTTGCCACAAATGCTATTTAAAAAGACGGCATATTTATCAACATTTTGTTACACTTGCAACACAATAATGTTGTTTTTTTCATAAACATTAATGCAGTGGTTTTAATATTTATTAATGTGTTACATTTACATGAAAAATGATACAACTAAAATAATATAACTACAAACTTACTACAAACTTTCAAAGTAACAACAAACATATATATCAATGAAATGGCTCCCAAAGTATAAACTGAGATATGCTTTTAACAAAATACTGGATTTAATTGATGTGGTATTGTTTTAAACTTGATATGTTATAGTTCATCAAAATAAGCAATAATATATTAATATATTAGAAGTGTGATATAGATAAGATGTTATTTAATACTAATTGCAAGATGTTACACTTGCAACAATTTTCCGAATGTAATTTATAACTCGATCCATCACATCATTATATGGACTTTGAACTATTTGACATTGCATCTGATTAGATGATTGATGAACAAGGAACAAGAAATGAACTTTAAAATAAAAGGAGTTTAAGTTCAAATTGTATGCTGTAGTATGTGGTTTAGTGCAAAAATACACTACAGAATATGCCTTCACAGTATACACTACAGGACATGCCTTCACAGTATACACCTTCACAATATACACTACAGAATATATGCCTTCACAGTATACACAACAGAATATACATTCACAGTATACACAACAGGACACACCTTCACAGTATACACCTTCACAGTATACATGACAGAATATACATTCACAGTATACACAACAGGACACACCTTCACAGTATACACCTTCACAGTATACACTACAGAATATGCCTTCACAGTATACACTACAGAACACACCTTCACAGGACACACCTTCACAGGACACACCTTCACAGTATACACCTTCACAGTATACACTACAGAATTTGCCTTCACTGTATACACTACAGAACATGCCTTCACCGTATACACTACAGCATATGCCTTCACAGTATACTCTACAGGACAGGCCTTCACAGTATGCACTACAGGACATGCCTTCACAGTATACACCTTTACAGAATACACTACAGAATATGCCTCCACACTATACACTACAGGACATGCCTTCACAGTATACACCTTCACAGTATACACTACCGAATATGCATTCACAGTTTACACTACAGGACACGCTTTCAAAGTATACACTACTGAATATGCTTTCACAGTATGCAGGACATACCTTCACAGTATACACTACAGAATTTGCCTTTAAATACACTACAGGACACACCTTCAAAGTATACACTACAGAACATGCCTTCACAGTATACTACAGAATACGCCTTCATAGTATACACTAGTCTACAGAACAAGCCTTTACAGTATACACTACAGAACAAGCCTTCACAGTATACAATACACGACACACCTTCACAGTATATACTACAGAACACGCCTTCAGATTATATACTACAGAACATGCCTTCACATTATACACTACACGACACACCTTCACAGTAT
The DNA here is from genome assembly GCA_037043455.1 of Cyrtodaria siliqua. Taxonomy (NCBI): domain Eukaryota; kingdom Metazoa; phylum Mollusca; class Bivalvia; order Adapedonta; family Hiatellidae; genus Cyrtodaria; species Cyrtodaria siliqua. The sequence continues at coordinate 85,960 of JAWPHD010009361.1, read as the reverse complement.
ATACTACAGAACACGCCTTCAGATTATATACTACAGAACATGCCTTCACATTATACACTACGGAACACACCTTCAAATTATACACTACGGAACACACCTTCACAGTATACTACAGAACACGCCTTCACAGTATACACTACATGACATGCCTTCACAGTATACACTACAGAACATGCCTTCACAGTATACACTACAGAACATGCCTTCACATTATACACTACAGAACACACTTTCACAGTATACTAAAGAACATACCTTCACATTATACACTACAGAACACACCTTCACAGTATACACTACAGAACACGCCTTCACAATATACACTACAGAACATGTCTTTGCATTAGACACTACAGAACACGCCTTCACAGTATACTACAGAACACGCCTTCATGGTATACACTACATGACATGCCTTCACAGTATACTACAGAACACGCCTTCATGGTATACACTACATGACATGCCTTCACAGTATACACTACAGAACACGCCTCTGCAGTATATACTACAGAACATGCCTTCACAGTTGTACCTGCTTTCTGGTTTTATATTGCTTTAATGATTTCGATGATTTCCAGATATCACTTGCTTTTTCTGAAAACACTAACTATTTCTTGACCTGTTCAGTTTCCTCTCTAGGTCTTCAAATTTTCCCCATTCCTACCACTTTCCCAATTTCATCATGGTCACCTGTATCAAACGACAACATTGGCTTTCTCCTTGGTGTTGCTTTGTCAACTATCTCCTTCACAGCTTCAGCCCAATCCTTTGCTTCCTGTGGTAAAGATTTAGCTGCTCTTTCTACTTTTTTACGTTTACTATCTACCTTTCTAAGCTTATTACTACATGTAGATGTTTTACGTCTTTTCGGTTCAACATTGTTGTTTTTAAAGTTTTGTTTTCCTTTTTTCTCTGAATGTTTTTTCCCTTTAACTTTTGAAGTTTTTCCTTTAGTTTTGCTCGGTACCTTTTCACTCTTTCATTTGAGGATTTGGTTTTCTTCTGCCTTTTCTTGTGATTTAAATCTCATTGATCTCCCAAAGTAAGGGAGTTTTACAACAAGTTTTTCCATTGCAGTTTTTAATTTATGTCAAAATCTGTGTGAAAAAAATAGAAAATGCACCTTAAATGTTCATCTTGATTATTTCTGTTGCAAGTGTAACACTTTCCCTACATTTATTTTTATCTGTTTAACTAAACTGTTTATTGTTAGTTTACTTGCACATGTATTTATTTTCAACCTATTTTCATTACGTTCAAAGTGAAAAAAAAGAAAACGTAAAACCATTAACAATTAAAGTAAACAAAATGCACCTTATTATAACAGTTAGGTTATTTTTGCAATTTTTATATAAAATTTTACTTATAAGTAGTTAATTCCATTCATTTAAAATCTTCAAACATTTAGCACATGTATCTTATTATTGAAAAAAGAAATGCTTTCTATGCAGAATTGAAGCAATGCATTATATGGCGGTATCAAATGTGCTTATTGCACATGTCAAAATAGTGTTACACTTGCAACATCACTTATGATCATGCCTGGAATGGACATGCTTCACTACATGATCATGAATGTAGCATATGATCTTTGGTGGTTCTCCTCCTTTGAAACATAAAGAAAAATACATGTTATTTCATTGTTTGAGGAAACAGTGAAGAATTAAACACAAATGTTACACTTGCAACATTTCCTAATAGGCAAACCAATTTTAAATGATGAGCATGTGTAAGAGCATAGGTCTTAAACCACTTGATCATATGATGTTCGCAATATATCAGTCTTATGAAATATACACTGATAAGCAGCAACATACATGTCTTCTTTCTAAATATGAGAACATTTTATTTGAGCAATTTTTTTTTTAAGAAAAAAAATCAATGTGTCAACTCTTTTCGATAAAAATAATAGAGTTATTCAATGTTAGATGTTAAGTAGATTTAGTAATCTATTAAACCTAAATGTTCACAGATTATGTCAAAAGCAACATTTCACACTTCTATAAAGTAATAAATACAAACCATCATTTTCAAAATCATGCTTCACACAAAATGTCCGAAAAAAGCGTTACACTTGCAACAGTTTTAGACACATTTTTTATAATAACTTTTGAACGTAAAATGACAAGTTTATGATACTTGGCATTGCCACTATTTGCACTAAACCACATACTACAGCATACAATTTGAACTTAAACTCCTTTTATTTATTGCTACAGCCAAGATTTAAGGATTTGCCTCATTTTTTTTGAAATCACCCATATGGTTGGGTTCCTGGTTTTGGGGCCACACCCATCACAGTATGACGCCTGCGCCGCACACACTGCCCGACGTCCTGTCCCCCTTCGGTCTTCTGTCGAATGTAGGCCTCGGCCTTCGCGTCGATAACCGGGATTATGGTTGTGTCCTGTGTTATCTCAGCTCCGACTCCGGCCCGTGGACTTCTGACATCAGATGATGTGTGCTGTGATGGGACGCAAGAGACACCTTCACTCTCGGTCTAATGACAGTCAGTCTGCTAATCGCTCTCGGCCTCGGCTTTGATACTCATGGTTACTGTATGCCACATTTCGACCTCAGCTCAGGCTCCCAAGTTTTCAGCAGACTAAATGTCATCAGTGCCCACTCAGTGACATGCACGCGGTGAAGATAGCAGGTGGTCTTGAAAAATATAACAATAAACTTTGTTAATACATCAACCTCACCTGCAAGAAGTAGTTGAGCCTGGCGAGTGACTCGATACACATGTCTATGCCCTTGTTTTTGTACTCATAACGACCGCTGGTGAAGAAGTACAGAGTGTTGTCTAGGTCGAAGTCTAAATAGCTGAAATGTCATTTGGATAAAAACTATAATGGACATTCAATAATTCTGCGCTCATATGAAAGTTTTGTACAAAATGAAGATAAATCAAGATAAAGGTGTGAAACTTGAAACTAAACCAAGGGTCTTCAATACAAGTAAGTCTAAAATCTGCTCGTTCTGTCCAGTCTGGCAACATCTTCAGTTATTGTTAAATAATTACTTTCTTTTATTTACCATAGTGCTCAATATGTATGTATAGGGTTTAGCATCGCCTTTAACAATCATTCAGTCATAACATCACAGTGTCTGCTTGTAGCAGTGAGCTCAATGCTTAACTTTATAGGGCTGCCAGATTGGACTACGACGGTCATTGACACAAAATAGGATACCCCACCCAGTCACACTATACTGACACCGGGCTGACCAGTCCTAATATCAGCCTTTATATGATGAACGTCAAACAAGGGAGCTACTAGTACAATTTGTATAAAGTCATTGGTGACTCTCGGCCTGGAAGAGAACCCAGACCTATATGTCTTTTATCTTCTGCTTTTTATACTAATTTATAAAATGACTTGTAACATAATGTAATAGAGAAGAGAACTTGGTGTTAATGTTACACACGTTTATATAAAAGATTATGCACTTGACATTATTGAGATTTACGCCATTGTCTTCATGTCTTCTTCTAAACCTACCCATGAAAATGTCCCTTGACAAACTCATGAATTCTGTCCTTGTTAACGTCATGCAAGTTTTGGAACTCGTAGAAGGCACTGAACCTCTTAACATTCAGACCATTGGGAAGAATTATATCTGAAAACAGTAGTTTGTCATAGTTTATAGTTAATACTGAGTGATAAATAGCACCTTAAAAACAGTATTTTGTCACTGTTTATTTCCAAAAGAGGCCAATTTTTTTTTTTATATATATACTGACACTAAGGAAGTCACCATATATATCAGAAATTAGACTCTGCCAGAACAGTAAATGTATTAAAAGCTGATCAATTTACTTAGATAGTTTATTAAAGGTGTGCCTAAATGGTAGTTTATGAAATTTATTAAAGGTGTGCCTAAATGCTAGTTTATGAAATATGTGCCTAAATGCTAGTTTATTAAAAAAAGTGCCTAAATGGTAGTTTATGAAAGATGTGCCTAAATGCTAGTTTATGAAATGTGTGCCTACATGCTAGTTTATGAAAGGTGTGCCTACATGCTAGTTTATGAAATATGTGCCTACATGCTAGTTTATGAAAGGTGTGCCTAAATGCTAGTTTATGAAAGGTGTGCCTAAATGGTACTAGTTTATGAAAACATAAAGATGTGCCTACATGCTAGTTTATGAAGATGTGCCTAAATGGTAGTATATGAAAGGTGTACCTAAACAGTAGGCGTGCCTAAAATACTATTTTATGAAAGATGTGTCTAAATGCAGGTTTATGAAAGGTGTGCCTAAATAGTAGTTTATGAAGGTGTGCCTAGATGGTAGTTCAAGAAAGATGTGTAAATGGTAGTTTATGAAATGTGTGCCTAAATAGTAGTTTGTGAAAGGTGTTCCTAAATGCTAGTTTATGAAAGATGTGCCTAAATGGTAGTTTATGAAAGATGTGCCTAAATGGTTGTTTATGGGGAAAAAAGCATGCCTAAATGGTTGTTTATGAAGGGAGTGCCTAGTTGGTAGTTCAAAAAATGTGTGCCTTAATGTTAGTTTATGAAAGATGTGCCTAAATGGTTGTTTATGGGGGAAAAATCATGCATTAATGTTAGTTTACGAAAGATGGGCCTAAATGCTAGTTTATGAAAAGTAGGCCTAAATGATAGTTCATGAAAATATGGTAGTTTATATAAGGTGCATTTAAATGGTAGTTTTTTTTATATCTAAGCCTAAATAGTCTATACTTATAATCAAGGCGTTTTATTATAGATTTATTTTCCTCAAACAGAACATGTACATGTATTTAGTTATGTAAGTATGGTAAACAGGTAACCACAAACCTGCTTTCTTTTCAGATTTTCCTCAAACATTTATTTACTTATGTTTAATCCATAAAGTATGGTAAACAGGTGACCACAAACCTGCTTTTCTTTTCAGTAGGTATTCAGCTTCTATGGCAGTTATTTTTGACACCGTGGAGAACACATGTGCCAGCTGAGCTGAGGCTCTCTCGATGCAGTATTTGTGGTAGATCTGACACTCACCTGCCTCTTTGTCAACGTTAATCTATTAATGGGAATTAACTAACAGTTGTTAATCTGTTAATGGGAATTCACTTAGTTATTAATCTGTTAATGGCCATTAACTTAGTTATTAATCTGTTAATGTGCATTAACTTAGTTATTAATCTGTTAATGGGCATTAACTTAGTTATTAATCTGTTAATGGGCATTAACTTAGTTATTAATCTGTTAATGGGCATTAATTTAGTTATTAATCCGTTAATGTGCATTAACTTAGTTCTTAATCTGTTTATGGGCATTAACTTAGTTATTAGTCTGTTAATGGGCATTAACTAACAGTTGCTAATCTGTTAATAGGCATTAATTTGAAAAGTTCACCTTTCTCTAACAATCATGGCAATAATTTCATTTGATTTTTCATGAAGCAGGGCTTTCCTTAATAGCAGTAAGGCCGGTGATTTACCCTCACACTTTGGTTAGCTGACCGGCGACTTTAATGGCAGTAAGGCAGGTGATTTACCCTCACACTTTGGTTAGTTTACCGGCGACTTTTACCAGTCCCTAATATAACAACAACAAGAACTATAAATCACCAGCCTACTTTTAAAACTTTTATTGTTACTTAAAAACAAAGGGAAAGCCCCGATGAAGCAAGCATCATTACTGACGGGCGGGAGAAGGGTAATTTTTGTTCAAGTCTGAATTACAACAGTAGAATAGTTATCGCAGTCAATAGTCATCCTGATGTAGTGTTAATATTTGCAGCATGATAATACATTTGATACTGAGATGATGATGATGCTGTAGTCAAATAGCAGAGCAGGAAAATTACTGAAACAGTTACACATATACAGTTTGAAGAATTGACAGGTAACCTATGCACAATTTTTTACTTTTTGCAATGGAAAGCCTAATGCAGTTAATTTCAATGAAATATCTTGTAGTAAACGCATTTATTGCCCATGGTTCAGGGATTTGTCACAGGGTACCAATACATTTATCGAGAGCAGTGTATTAGCCAGTCAACCATGCAGCCATCTTTTGCACGGCCGTTTCTGAAAAATCGCGGCCAATATTTGGAGGAGTGGGTGGGGTAAATCTTTTTCTTTTTTTTCTTTTTTTTGCTAAACAGCACGTCCAAACTCTTACTTTCTCAATATTGTTATATTTCATATACATTTATAGAGGAAATATTATCTAAAATGCACCTTTTTCACCTTTATCTGTGAAAATAAATTACCCCAGAGACACCCAATTGTCTTGAATTGGCGCATAGCACATTGGCAAATTATTTTGCATACCCTGTTCGCATATTAGCACACCCAGTTCTTGAATTTCTGCCTAAAACACTGATCGAGAGATTGTGACATGGGACGGACTTAGTTGCCTGATAAAGCTTCATAACATTGCAGATAAAAGACTTAAATTATTTCAAACTTTGAACAATGTCAGGCTAATGCATCAGTAAAATGTTATATTTTTTGTATATATATAAAATGGGTCATTTAATATGCTAATTTTTCATACTTACATTTTCCAGGTTATTGTAGAAGTCCGAGTCTCCTGCACACATATGTCTACCAAGCAGAGTGGCGTGGGTTGTGAAGATGGTACTACAGACAACCTGGCGTATCCGTAGCAACATCAAACCTATCCCAGATTGCCACTCATGGAAATGGCACTGAACAAATGCCTGCAGTCCTATTTTGTTGATAAACTGAACATGCAAAAGAACAAACAATCTTATACTAGTAATATCAAATTAAAACATATCTATCTTTGTATGAATGAATGAATGAATGAATGGTGTTTTACGGCACTTCGACACATAAATAGGTCATATTGTGCGCAAAAAGATGGCAAATTCTAATATGCATTTTCGGAAAGGTCAATATCTTCCGCTTCTTTTAAGCCAGGAAAGTATTTTTAGTTTGGTAGCTTACGTGTGTAAAACTATTGTTTTATAAAGGGAGGTAATTTTTAAGAAAATGTTCTAAATTGATATAAAAATGGATGTATGGCATGGATTAGATCCAACAATTGTTTGTGTGTGTATTTGATTGCATTCAAAATGGTTACGTAAATCATGTAAACATATAACAGTTCAATAGTTCAACCCTTAAAAACGTATAAAAACATATGGAAGCAACCATTTAACCAGTTTAATCATTAAACACACATTCTATCGGAAGAAGGTAAAGATAACCAAACAAATTAGAATATATTTATCCTTTTTAAGCAAACTGCGTGTGAATATATTTTAGATTCTATATATACGAAACAATACGAAATAATATAAACGTGTGACCTCTCTGTAATAAAAGTGTATAATAAAGGGAGATAATAAAGTACACTTTTAAGATTTTAATTAAAAAGATTGAGCTAACATTAAAATATGATTCACAGAAATGGTACAATTCAAAGTTCCATTTTATTTGTCTTTGTGTTGCCTTCGTAGAATGGCAGACAGGTAGGGATAGCTTTGTCTGTAGTCTGTCTTCATTCGTCGTCTGCGTCCGTCTAACCTGCAACCTGAACTTGGTCATAACTTAAAAAGTATTAAACCTATATTTATGACCTATGTTTATCATAAGCATCTTCATCTCACCCCAAGGAAAGTCGTTACACATGTCTAATAATGTTGTCTTTCATTTCGGCAAAGTTATGCCCCTTTTCATTAAACCTTTACCTGCAACCTGACCTAGCTCATAACGTTAAATAAGCACCTGACAGCCTAAAAAAGTGTTCTGTGGAACACCCTTCTAGTTATTTATTTAACATATGCAAACTCCCACATGTGTGTGATTATCATCCCTTGATTCCATCATTGAATTACATTATGTGGTCCGAGTATTAACTTTCATACCCCCATCCAACGCCTTCTCCAAGAAGCGAAAACGGGGTTGGCTGGGTATGAAATAAAACTTTAATTTTGGCTTAAAAGTTTGCATAATGTAAATTTAAACCATGTAATAGGTAATTTTAAACAGTTTATCACAATTTTTTCAGTAATTTTTTTTTTTTAAACGCGTTTTATTGTGTTAAATCCTGATAATGTAAGCTTTCCCATCGCTTAATGGAATTAAGGTGGGACCACGTAATGTATACTGGAAGGAAACGGAAACGCATAATCAGAAAATTGCCTCTTCTACAGTTTTATATACATCTAATTCCACGTATTCCACGTAATATTCCAGATATATCTCAACGTGTTTTGTACAAAAAATGGCTACAACTAATTACAGAAAGGACAACTCTGTCATGTAGTAGACCTTTTAATCAAAGTATACTTTGTTACACGAAATTTATAAATGTTGAAGTTTCGCATGTAAAAGAGTCAAGCCATATCAGTATTGTGTTTAATGTTAGAGATTGCAACGTTTAAAGCCTAAGTTTGCTCACCTGCTTGAGCCAAATGCGTATTATGTTGATAATGAAACTTTAAAGAGGTAACCATTGTGTGTTCGGTGTTGTTTAAACTTTCTTTCCGAAAGGACAGACCTAATGTCGCCCTGTAACATTCGATTAGCAGTAGATATTAAACATACAATATATAGCGGAGATATCCATTATGCGTTTCCTTTTCTTTTCAGTACATACTATTGTTAAATTCATCTTCACACTGAAAATATATATAGAATAATTGTAAAGGTACACCACTGTTAAAAAAAGACAAATATTGTTTATATCCCATGTGCCTTCAATACACAAATGATACACATGAAAAGCATGCACTTACATAGTAAACTGAAACATGTGGTATGGTGAAAAATTCACATGAACAGTTTATTAGATTTTTTATTTGGTTTGGACCATTATTTTGTCGAAAATAGACTTGTTAATGATCAATTGGTTTTGTTTGGCAATGTTTCTATGCAAAATAGTCACTCAGTTTTGTTTAACACATCCACAAATATAGTTGCCGGTTATAAAACTTTTATAGAGAAAGTCCGTCACTGTAATCATACTATAACATTGAGATTATTTCGAAACCACATGTCATTGAAAGAATATCTTTGCCTTTTTACAATGGTGCACTTTGAAATTTGGATGATGTGATAACATGGCTTATTTTATTTAGAAATGATGTCTCGTCTGCTCTCGCTGGATAAATGGAACTATTTATTTGAAATTAAAAAAAAAAATAACATTGCGTCATACATTTCGGATATAAAGGGCACAATTTCAGCCATATAAGTATTATTTCTGATATTATGTTCACGTAAATAATATTGAATTACTGTCATTGGTTGAATTTTTCACTTGACCATACCCCATCCATTTTGGAGGTTGTTTTTATATAAAGATGGCAGATCAATAGTCCTTAAATATACAGCAGCTAACGGGTGTTACAGTATATGACTGCTGAAAGAAAAGTATAATCTTGATACTGCTAAGGCAATAGGACAGAGCATCCTGAAAGACATGTTTTGAAAGATAATAGTTAAACATTGTTTTAAACAGCAGGTTGTCTAAATGGACACAGTCTATATAGTATAAACTGATGGTGAGATTTTCCAATCCAATCACAACGCAGTCATACAAGCCATTGTAATGAGACCCTGGAATAATTATCATCTGGATATCAGCTAATAATAATCCAGTGTCTCATTACAACGGTTGTTGTATATCCATCCTATAGCATTGTGGATTCCACTGGTCAGCTCTTGATGAGCAGTATTCCCCATACATATGCAGCAGCAGCAGTACAACATTTGCTTGCATACCACCACGTGCAAACAAGGACCTCGAAAAGTCTTTACAGGGTTCGATACTAATTTTTTGAAAGGGTAGTCCAGAGGACTAGTGACTTTAAAAATCTAGTAGTCCTCCTGAGATCTAGATGGTCCTTCCAAAAAACGGTGTATTTAGCAACAACAAAAACAGGTGTACAGTGCCTGAAATGAGGGCCAGCCAAAGGCTGGCCCGAAAAAAAAATTTTGGGCAAGTAAAAATTTTGAGTCACTGGCCCAAAATGAACATTGGAGGCCCAAATATTTTTTAACTTTTTATGTCAACAAAGTAAAGAAAAATGAGAATAAACAGGTAGAACATTTTATTTTTTGGTCCATTATTCTTCAATAAGTCCTTCCCGGCACATTATTGGACTCCGATAATACTAATAGACTTGAAATGAGAATAAACAGGTAGAACATTTTATTTTTTGGTCCATTATTCTTCAATAAGTCCTTCCCGGCACATTATTGGACTCCGATAATACTAATAGACTTGGACCCCCCCCCCCCCCCCCCCCCCCCCCTTTTCAAATTGCTGAATCCGCCGCTGATTTTAAGCAGACTTGACACACAATCGAAATTACCGACTAGCATCGTATGTCGACATTTATGATTAACAGAAAAAATACTTACTTCGCATACTTTGACTGCTTCATGGTTCATACAGACTTTTCAAACCTAAATTTAGGGCCTTTTTAGGGACATTTTCGCTAAATTTAGGGCCTCAATATTTATAGCATAATTATGCATTTGACTAAAATTCCTGCTTACTGCTACAGTAAAACCCCTCTAAAGTGACCCTACAAGAAGATAGGTGGCAGCTTAATGCAGCATGATAGTATTGTAGAAAGCTCCTCTAATAGCTTTCTGCAAACTATAGTGCTGCATTAAGCAGTCACCTGTAAAAAAACCACTAAATATGTATATTGTAAGCGGTTGCATTAGCTGGGTTTTACTGTATTTATAGCCAATAAACCTGGACCTACCTAAAATTAAACAAGTTTCAGCTCTGTGGCCTTGTCCACAGGTATTCGGGAGTAGCTTAGACTTACACTTGAATTTTTCAGAAAAACAAACAACATCATTTAAATACTAATCAAACATTAAAAACACAAATTTAAAAAAAAAAAAAATTATATTAGTATAGTAATATAATTTTTTTTTTTTTTTAAATTTGTGTTTTTAATGTTTGATTAGTATTTAAATGATGTTTGGGTTTTTTTCTGAAAAATTCAAGTGTAAGTCTAAGCTACTCCCCGAATACCTGTGGTTTAGCCAAAAAAAAAAATTAATTTTTTTTTAATTATACCCCACCCACTCCATCAAATATTGGCCGCGATTTTTCAAAAACGGCCGTGCAAAATGGCTGCAAGGTTGGCTCAGTCGTTGGCTGGCTAATAACTTCCCCTCTGAAATATAACCGAGTATGAAACAAACTGAGTACGATGTACAATAGTACAAATCTAATTTCGTAGGAGTTGCCGTTCTTGAATTCATTCTATTTTTAGAAATTTCGTAGGAGTTGTCGTTCTTGAATTCATTCTATTTTTAGAAGCAACAACACCTTGACAGCCCAAATAATGTGCGAAATGAAATTTAGGGCCGCCAAACTAATTTTTAGGGCCGTATAGAGTAAATTTAGGGACTTTTTAGGGCCTGACATGCAATTTAGGGTCTTTTCAAAGCAACTCATCAAAATTTAGGGCCTTTTCAAGTCTGTGCGAACCATGTGCTTTTTAAAGTCCGCAGCGTTAGTGCGTTTAAGAAATGACCATGCGTCTTGCATTTTCTTTGACTTTACACAGTTATCATATGTTACATGCACTTTCATTGGTTCAAAAGTTTATTTGAACCAATCGCTGCGTTCGTAACTAACAAGTCGCAAGAGAAATAAAGAGTTGTCTACCTTTTACCAAGTGACGACGGTAGTTGACAGTTCTCCGAAAATAATTGATTAAAATGAATTTTTTTTACTGATTTTGGGGAGTCGCCCAGACGTTTTTTGTTGGGCCAGTGACAACTTTACTTTGAACAACTATTGGTCGCCCAGACAAGGTATTAATCGCCATTGGCGAGTGGGCGACCGGCCGTTTCAGACACTGGGTGTATAATAGGAGACAAACTTCAAAGTGAACAGTGCCCAAAAACCCTTTTCGTCTTGAAGATACCAACTGAAATCGTAAAACTTTATTTATTTTTTTAGCTTTCTCCCCAGGCAGACTTTCATCAGATTTAGATGCATTTTCAACCCTAACCAACTTGACACATGTTGATCGAATGCAATATTATTCTGGTCTTCGTTTCATTTTTATTGAAAAATACTTATTATTCGACAATTACCCCAAACTTATTTTTCAGTCATACCCGCATTGAGTAACAAAACACAAAATCATTACCTAATCCATAGACATACATAAGTTATTGATGGCTATGACTAATCGATGGATTCATAATACATGTCCGTTGATTTCTCTTGTCTATAAAGCAATCACAAACAAACTCGCTTTATACCAAACACATTTCGTTATTTCATAATTAGCCGTCAATAAAACACACAATAGAAGTTTGCGCTTTTGCTTATTGACGACCGCTGCTTTTGCTTATTGACGACCGCTGCTTTTGCTTATTGACGATTGACTGTGCCGATGTCAATCATATAATTATAACTGCCTTTTAAATTTATTTAGCGCAGGAGAAATCAGTTTCAAAGTATCTCATCTAATCATAACCCCGCCCTTGCGCATTAGTTTGTAGTACGATTTTTAATTATTCATCAAACGGAAAAATACAATGGCTTTGATCGGTTTACTTAAATAGAATGTGCACATGATCCCCACATGATCTAATCACGTGATCGCCTAACGAGCAAACATGGCAGTTCTATTCACATCTCGCCTCAGGCAAACCGATAATGATCGATAATTAGGCTATTGCCCAGATTACATAAGAGTCGGGTTGTTATTTAATGGTAATGGGAATAAATAAGGTACTTGTGAAACACGCGCTGATTGTGTATTTTAGAGGGTTTTGTTAATTATGAGGTTAATCACATTTGAAATTGCGGAAATTGACCCGAAAATCACGGAGACTCAAATTTCGCCCCACATGGATAGAAAAGCGAAGTCGGCCAAGTCATAGCGAAGTTTTAAGCGACTTCGCCTAATCGAGTGACCGCAGCCCTATATTATTAATGTGTATTTTATGGCCGTAATATCTATAATGGGGCTCGAAAAATTACTAGTCCGACGGACTAGTCATTTTTCACGTTTAGGTAGTCCTCCTGAAAAACAGGTGGGCACAGGACTAGCGGACTAGCGTTAGTGTCGAACCATGCCTTTAAAATAGGAATGGTACACCTTGGACTTTGTTATAAGGCCTGTTATAACAGACGACCCATCTGTTCCTTTATAATTTCGGAATGTTAGCAAAGTATCTTGCGAAACTTACTTTACACTATACTTGCAGAAAGCACTGACTTCCCTGTATTGTAAAATGGTGTGAATGCAGGGGAGTTAGTTGTAGCATTTATACCAGATTCAGAATGTTAACATGCGTCAACATTAACATAGTATTCTGTTAAAGATTTCAATATTATGATTGTCTCTTACAATAGCTTTGAGACGTACATGTATATTATTTTCAAGGCTGAGTTTTCTTTAAAACTACGTTTACTTCTGAATTACATTATTCTCAACCTGAATTCGAAATATCACTTCTCTCGGTTATGTTAATTGGCATATATTTGTTTGCAATAGTTTAATAAAAGAAATCCTACACTGTCATTTACTTATGCAATTTATGAGTTTGAGTTGTAATTCAAAATCTTTTAAAAATGTCTTCAGTTTATTTACAAATACATCAAATGTTTTAAGCTATTATCTTTTGTGTCGCCCATTTTTTCCCTATATACACGAACATAATAAGAAAATGTTAAAGACCTTCAGATCCCTTTCATTTCAAAAGACATTATTTTTTAATAAATATTCAAATTGTCATAAATGTTATTTGCAGTTTTCAAGTTATACTTCGGAATTTTTTGTCTGTACCTTAATGCATCTTTATTTACATTTTTGAAAAATACTTTATTTTGTTATAAATCAATTTCCAAAATTCTTTTATTTTATGCATTATTTTTGTAGATTTTCTCAAGAAATGTCCAGATGTATAAACTTTGTTTTTTCCAAACATTTTTTCCAGGTACATTAATATCATAGAATGTTTAAAGAACATTCAACTCCCTTATATTGCAATAAAATTGTATTTTAAATAGTCCAGTTTTCAGCGGTTTTGGTTTAAATTTCGATATTCTGGGCCAAAAGAAATGGAATTATCAAATCTCTGATCCTTTAGAACTGTCTCTTCTGTAGCTCATGACACCTTTACATTTAAAGAAATTTTATACTAAAACGACTTCTGTTTTGCTATAGTTTAATCATAATTTAAAATTTCCTAACTATTCCAAAAATTAGTGACTTTAATTTATTTTGTGTTGATTTCCCCCAAAAATTTCAAGATTTATATATTCCGTTCATTCCAAATATTTGTTTACATGAACATGAATACAACAGATAACTTTAAGGACGTTCAATCTCCTAATATTGTAATGAGAATTATATTTTTTAAAGTAATCCCGTTTTTAGTGATTTTGGTTGAAATTTGCAACTTTTGGCCCAAAAATTTCACCTATATCTCAGGACATCTTTAGATGAATGAAAACGCTTTAAAAACTTATGTTTTGTTTAACTGGAAGTGTCAATATTTTTTTAAATAATTATTCCAAAAATCAGCGATTTGTATGTTGTTTTTGCTGATTTTCCCCCAAAATGGCAAGCTGTATACATTTTGTTCATTTCAAACATTATTTTTATTTATATGAATATAACAGACAACTTTCAGAAGCTTCACCTCTCTATTATTGCAATGATAATATTTTAAAAATTATTCCAGTTTTTAGCGATTTTTGTTCAAATTTGCATGTTTTTGCCAAAAATAATGTGTTAAGCTACCGTTTCAGAAAAACTATCCTGGCTATTTCTTTTTTACTTAAATACATCTAAAAGGTGGTAGCATTTAAAATTTGCCAGCTGAGTTGGTACCGTAGCCCATGGTCTAAAGTAGTTATTAAAAATTAATGTAAATATAAAGATAAAACTATTTACAAATAAGGGATGATATGGAAGTATTATATAAACTGTCTACGTAAATCAACAAATGCCCGCCAACGGGTATATAAACAGGTAAATATATATAAGAACATATTATAATGATTTATAGTACGATTTCTTTCAGGAAATCTAAGATTTCTTTCAGGAAATCTAAAACAAGACTAAAATCTATAGTTTCAAATAACTCTTTCATAGTATTAACATTGTAGTACCTCTGATGCATAGGATCAAAGTCTACACATTCCAACAAGATGTGTTTGACCGTCAATGGTGCAAAGCAGGGTATACATTCTGGTATATCTTGGTATGAAAACTGACATCATTTATTATGGGTCTAGTACCTTTTTCAAGCTTTTTAAATATTCACCCAAACTAATGCTAATCACCCATGAAGTAATAAGTGCAATGATAAATTGCCTTTAATTTAAGGTATTTAAGCTGTATTTACATCAGTTAAACAAATATTACAATTTTAATAAATTCAAATTAGAACTATCACTGAAGGTGATGAAAATCCCCGCTTAAATTCGAAGTCCAATAAAGGACCATAATTCTGTAATAAATTAGGCAATTAACAATGGGTGATGTAGAAGGACATAAGGTCATCAGTTGTTATGTGTATATGAAGTAATGTGTTATCGGACAAACACGACAAACGCGACAGAACAAATGCGACAGGACAAAAATGTGTTATGCGACGGGACGTTACAGACAAAATGATTCCTTTTTAGGCCCCACTTCACTTTGTGAAAGCGGGGTTATAATTAAGTTGATACTACTACTTACACTAGTGATGTACCATGCGACCAGATTGCCAAAGATACAGGCATTGTTGGTTTCCTCGTCATCTGAAGGTATGGCAATATTGGCCCTCTCCTGGAGCTCCCACCTGAACTCACCTAGCCTCCAGGCGGCCGAGGCAATGTCAAACAACACAACGTTGGGACAGCCATCTATCAACCATCTACCAAAGTATACCTGGAAAAACATGAATCATTTAAAACTTTACAAAGCTTTACAACTTAGAGAATTGCACTATCAAATAAATGGAATAGAATTAAACTTTACACACCATGCCGAATAAATATGTTCAGTAACTATGTGTACTAATTATGCTGTTTCCACTATATGCATCACTGACGCTAAGCTATTATGTAAACACGAGTTAAAAAGTTAGCATACCTTTTTAACGAAGCGTTCGTTTCTGATCATTTGTTTCATCTAATGCCTGGGTACATCGAGTGATGTAATGCAAATCTGACAGTAATATTACGTACAAATACCTGGCACAAAGTCTATATTATCTCCATTAAGGTTAAAAATAAACATATTCTGACTATAATGCTTTGACAAACTTACATAACTCGACTCTCTCCCAAAGCTCATATCAAAATTTATCGAGTTTCTGTAACCAGGACAGGGTACAGGTAAATGGTGAAAAAAGTGTGCCTCAACCGGGACTCGAACCCAGGGTCACTGGTTTACCATAACAGTGCTCTAACCACTGAGCTACCGAGGAACTATGGTCTGGAATGGATTATTCACCATTTACCTATACCCAGTTACATATCCGTACTAGCTGCTTATTTGTTTCGATAATGTGTTCAGCAATTTGCCTTTACCAGTACTATATACTCAGTCCAGTCAGTTGAATATGGCTGTAACATTATTAAGGTTCTGTGACATTGGAAACACATTCATTCGATAATATATTCAGCATGTGAATGCGAAATTATTGTTATTATAAATACATTTATGAACAAGATGCAGTAGTTTTTTCGTTAGGTCCGTTTTAAACTTGTTTTTCTACCTTACCTATGTAGTTCCAATATAATCAAATACGAAAATATTACTTTCATTTTAATCATATAATCTTTTTGCGATCTTTTAGTTTGTTAACTTAAACTAGAAATGTGCATGTGGATACAAATGCCCCAGCTGTAAGATATCAGCTGATATAAGGCCATAACTATGCTTAAAGTCAATAGACCTAAACAGTGCGATGATATGGGCAACTAGAATTCATACTGATACTTACCAAATATCACCAAAATCTGCTTGTAATTAGCTCAAGAGGAGTAATTCTGACAAGAAAGTGTGATGATAATATGAAAGTGTGCCGAACAAACAAACGGACAAGGGCAACCTCCATATATGTCGGGGAAATAAAAATCCAAACAATGTGTAGTTTCTCATAACACTGGACGTGGATTACGTTCAATCTTTACCTTAAACCCAGCAGCTCTCATCTCCTGTAGAATACTGGCTACGGCAGGGTGGTTGGGTTCTTTCAGCTCCACCTCTGTACCTGCCTGGGCCTCATTGTAGGGTCCCAGCATGCAGTACTGCTGGCCCAGCTCCTCGGTGGTCTCCTGGGATTTTGTACTAATCACAGTGTATATACCACCAACTGTAACACCAGTGTAGAAGAATATTATAATACCCATGATCATGATCAAAAGAATAGATGTTAAAGGGACACACGGCAATCTTGATTGGTTTTTAATTCGGCGTATGTTGCATATCTGCAAACCATTATTAATAATTCTTTGAATAGTTTAAAGCAAAATGCTTATATATATATTTATGATCCTCAGTCCGGGGTAAAAGAAGACAATATAATTTTGTTTTAGTCATATGTTTCTAAAACAAACTGTATCATATAATGAAACACAATATAAATGTTTAATGATTAAACCAAGCACACTCTCATACAACCTTTTGTTCTTACTATACAACAAGATATATAATCATAATGCATATACAAAACACAATTTCAAAATTGAAAATAACAATGATCCCGTAAACGACCGGAAATGTGTAAGGGTTCGTAAGAATATGCCGCCGTCTAAACGACAGGAAATGTGTAAGGGGTCGTAAGAATACGCCCTGGAAGAGGTTCGACACAATTGGGAAGGTGTATATATATATACAAGGGGTGGAGGTGGGCAAATTGCGTTCTCTCTCTATCCATTTATAAATATAAACTGACTGACTGGTGTGCCAGACGCCCAACTCATGGGCGCGCCCAAATCATAGCTAATCAGCATGGAGCACACACTGAACTCATGTTCCTGCGCGTGATAATAAGATGCTGATCATCTAATATTGACGTTATCCATAATGACCCCCAGACTTATGCAGGCATAAATGGATATATATATAACTGATTGTTAACTGATTGTTGATTATATCCAACCAATCATATATTTAAACAATAGCCTATGGTAGAATAAGAAGCAAAATTTAAAACTCGGAATATTTTTTTTTACCTTTTGTTTGAATACGTGCGTTGAGTAGGTTTAAAGTAAAAATGATACTGCTTTAAAATCAATGTTTTATTTTGAATGCTTGATAAATACATCAGGATTGCCATGTTCCCCTTTCATTAACAGAAAATCTCATAAACCCTGCTCTATTTCTGAGGAAGCAATAATACCCTACTTTTTCTACTCACAAAATTGCATGCCTAGTTGATAACTCAAAAACTAATCATATAAAAACAAATTAACTGATGTATATATTTTTTAACTACATAATCTTTGATGCCAGTCTTAAAGGGACAGAGCTGTAGATAATTTTTGACTGCAATTAATATTTACTCATCAGTTTCAAAATGAATGAGTAACAAGGAACTCGTTCAGAGTAAATACTTGTTTTAAATAGTGCATGCTTTCAAAATAGATTAATACATTTTAAAAGAAGACTCATTCAGATTAAATGGAAGTTAAGTAAAAACAAAAGAAACACTGTATGACCTTAATATTAGACACATGCTTGGAACAATTTTCATCATGTAAATATGGAATAAACTGTTTCATAGAACAATACATGTACATACAAATGATTTTTAAAATTATGTGTTTTTGTAGTAAGTTGATGAGTAATGATACTCACAGTTTTAAAAAACTGAGGGTTTTGTAAAAAAGCATGAGTAAATACTCAAAAACTCAGCTTATCTACAGCACTGAAGGGATACACGGCAATCGAGATTTTTTAAAAACTTGCGACATGCTGTTATTTTTTCACATATCTTGCATTTGTTTACTCATTAATAAATTGTATTAATAATAAGACAGGTTTAAAGCCACAATGACAATGGATAAACAAATTGAGACATTAATTTTAATGCTGGATACAATCTACAAGATTGCTGTGTGTCCCTTTAATCTTCTTTTAACTTTTATTCCATATAATTAGTAATTTACTTGTAACGCCGGTTGTAAACTATAGTAGTCATACCTTTGTTTGCAACTTCATAAGAAATTTCAAAATTCCATCGATTTTGAGAAGCAGCCATGCACCCTCTGTCCATACAGCCATATTGCTGACCAGCAACGAGGCTTCTGAAAGTGATTTAATTTCAGTGTTAAATTTCCAATCCTGAAATCCAAGGGCTGCCGTGTATAGGGTTTACCACCACCAATTGCATGTAAACCTCCGAGGTTTACGAATGTAGTTCCTATAATAAAAGTAATCCCTCCTTTTATGATGGAAATGGGCATTTTAGTAGGGAAAAACTACCCATTTCTATTCGATTTTGTTGTTGTATATATAAGAAGTGTATTAATAGGTTTGACTGGACCACTGATGAACATTTTCGAAATTTCAAATCTATGCTTACACTTTGTGAGCAACTGCCAAGGAAAACAGCTGTACTCTTTACCTGTTTAGTATACAAAGAAGAACTTTCCTACATGTCTTGTGATCTTACCTTTTCTGGTGATTTTTCAAGTGAAAATTAGTTTTCTATTTGAAAATTACACCGGCGCATTATCCATATTTGAGTTGAAGCTGCAGCAAATCATTAATATGTGACACTTTAACATCGGTGTCTACGGGGAAAATAATTACCGGTAGTGGTTTCATACCTATTAACCATGCAGCCATTTTTTGTACAACCATTTTGAAAAATCAGTGAAAAATGTCTGGCATTTTTAGGCCAAGTAAAACAATATGTTTGTATTAATATAGGTTCTTAGATCTAAATCAAAATATTTATCTCATAAACCAGCTACTTGAAAATTCAGAATTGCTCTTTTCTTTCACAATTGTGGCTGATTTTTTTCCCTTTTTTTTTTGTAAACATTTCCCCGCTTACATTCTCAATATTGTTTTTGATACATTTATGTTTTTGATACATTTATTGAATAAAGTTTATGTAAAATGTACCATATTATACTGAAGAATTGTATATTTGTTTTAACAATGTATGTATGTATGTAATGAGTTTAAAGTTCCCCGGCCATGTTTTGTTTCATGAACATGTTTGTTTATTTAAATCGAAATCAATACACAATAATAGAAATTTACAATTCACACATTGTAATATCTGTGAAAAGCGAGAATCAATTTTATTTGATGACTGTAGAAAACTTTGAACAGGTAAATTAATCCACAGGTAAATGTATTTATCAATTATCTGGCAATAGTTGTGCAGCTATACAATTAATCCTGAAGTCGTCCGCCTGTCCGTCGTCCGTAAACTTTTGCCTTGTGAACACTCTAGGGCCTTCATTATTAATCAAATCTTTACCAAACTTTGTCAGTGTCTTTATATTAATGAAAGCTCGGACAAGTTTGAAAAACAGCCAAATCAGATCTGTAACACCAGAGTTATGGCCCTTGTTTTTTCTGAAAATTGCTATTTTCTGTCTTGTGAACGCTCTAGCACCTTCATTTATTATTTGAACATTACCAGACTTGTACAGATTGTTAATACTAATCATAGCTTGGACAAGTTCGAAAATCAGCTGAATTGCTTCAGTAACACCAGAGTTATGGCCCTTGGTTTTTCTGAAAAAAGCCATTTTCTGCCTTGTAAACACTCTAGCACATTCATTTATTATTTGATCTTTACCAAACTTGCACGATTGTTAATATCAATGAAAGCTCGAAGAAGTTCGAAAACCAGCTAAATTGGATCAGTAACACCGGAATTACGGCCCTTGTTTTTTCTGAAAAATGCTATTTTCTGCCTTGTGAACACTCTAGGGCCTTCAATATTAATCGGACCTTTACTTATCTTTGCCAGTGTCTTTATATCAATGAAAGCTCGGACAAGTTCGAAAAACGGCAAGATCAAAATAATTTCACCAGAGTAATGGCCCTTGTTTTGCTGAAAAACGCCATATTAAGCCTTGTGAACACTCTAGCACCTTCATTTATTATTTGATCTTTACCAAACTTGCAAAGATTGTTAATATCAATAGAACCTCGGACAAGTTCGAAAACCAGCTAGATCGGACCATTAACAGGGGAGTTATTGTCCTTGATTGTAAAAATGCTATATTTTGCCTCATTAATACGATAGGGCCTTCATCTTTCATCCAATCTTTACCAAACTTTACCAGATTGTTAATATCAATGAAAGCTCGGACAATTTCGAAGACCAGGCAGATCGCACCAGTAACATTGGAGTTATGGCCCTTGATTTAGTTAAAAATGCTATATTTTGCCTCGTTAATTCGATAGGGCCATCATCATTCATCTGATCTTTACCAAACTTTAACTGATTGTTTATATCAATGACAGCTCAGACTGTTTCGAAAACCAGCCAGGTCGGACCAGTAACAGATGAGTTATGGCCCTTGATTTAGTTAAAAATGCTATATTTTGCCTCGTTAAGATGATAGGGCCTTCATTTTTCATGCGATCTTTAATTAACTTTACCAGATTGTTAATATCAATGAAAGCTTGGACAAGTTCGAAAACCATCCAGATTGGACCATTTACATCGGAGTCATGGCCCTTGATTTTCTGAAATATGCATATATATCTTGGCCTTATTAAGACGAAAGGGCCATCATTTGGCCGGATTTCAATGAAACTTTGCAGGGATGATCAGTACCAAGCCTAGTTGTACATAGTCACCGTGTTCCAGTTGAATGATTTTGGCAGAGTTATAGCCCTTTAAAGGTTTTAATGCACAAACTTTGTTCTGACTGGTTCTCCTGAACCCCTGGCCGGATTAAACGAAACTTTTTAGGGATGATCGATTCCATGTCTAGTTGTGCAAATCATCGCCGTGTTCCGGTTGAATGATTTTTGGCAGAGTTATGGCTCTTTAAAGGTTTTAATACACAAACTTTGTTCTGACTAGTTCTCCTGAACCCCTGGCCGGATTTAAATGAAGCTTTTTAGGGATGATCAATTCCATGTCTAGTTGTGTAAATCATTGCCGCATTCCGGTTGAATGATTTTTTTGGCAGAATAATGGCCCTTTAAAGGTTTTAATACACAAACTTTGTCTGATCTACTTCTCCTGAACCCCTCGCCATATTTCAATGAAACTTTGCAGGGATGATCAGCACCAAGCCTAGTTGTGCATGTCATCGTCACGTTCCGGTTTACAAATATTTGGCAGAGTTATGGCCCTTTAAAGGATTTTGATACCACAATTTTTTTCCGGGCTAGTTCTCCTGAACCCCTGGCTGGATATAGACGAAACTTGACAAGGATGATCAGTATCAAGCCTAGTTGTGCATGTCAGGTTGAATGATTTTTGGCATTATTGTGACCCTTTAAATGTTTTAATACACAAACTTTGTCCAGATTAGTCTCTTCTGAACTCTTTGCCAGATTTCAGCGAATCTTGGCGAGAATGATCATTACTAAGCCTAGTTGCACCTGTCATTGCCATGTTCTGGTTGAATGATTTTTAAAAAAACTTATGGCCCCTTATACATAAACTTTATCTTGAGCCAGTAGAGCGTCCACAGGCCCTCTTGGGCCTCTTGTTCAACTGTACTATCGGTGTAATTTATCTGGGTTTATATTCATGAAGCTTTTTAGCAATATTTTAAGTCAAATTGTATCCGTTTTTTAAACACCTTTTTCTATCAATTTAAGACATTTTCTTATTAATATTATTAATAATGTTATGGATAAATAAAACCTACACTAAATAGTTATCTTAAAATAGATGGTCTGTGGTGTCCCTGTAAGGTTAATTAGGATATTTACAAATATGTAAAAATCTTAAATTTCTGTGTAATATTTTCAACTTGTTGCTTTATGAATAAGGTCCTGACTGACATTCATAATTCAAGGACAAATAATTAAATGTTTGGATTAAATTTTTTAGCACACACTGTTATTTTTTTAGGCATGTGCTATTTTATTCAATCTGGTAAAGTTTCTTAAAGATTGTATAAAAGATGAAAGCCTTATCGTCTTAACGAGGCAAAATATAGCATTTTTAACTAAATGAAGGGCCATAAATCCACAGTTACTGGTCCGATCTGGCTGGTTTTCGATTTTTTTCGAGCTTTCATTGATATTAAGAATCTGGTAAAGTTTCAAAAAGATCACACACAAAATGAAGGCCCTATCAACTTAACGAGGCAAAATATAGCATTTTTAACTAAATCAAGGGCCACTGTTACTAAGTCCGATCTGGCTGGTCTTCAAACTTGTCTGAGCTTTCATTTATATTATGGGCAGAGGATTATCATATTTATGTTGAGGCGCAAGCGGGTTTTAGAAAGAACATGGGGACAGTTGACAATATATTTATTCTACATGGTGTTATAAATCACATTTTAAATGATAATAAAAAACTGTACGTAGCATTTATTGATTTTAAAAAGGCTTTTGATTACGTTGTTAGGGATATCGTCTGGTATAAACTAATTAAATACGGTGTTAGGGGAAAAATACTAAATGTCATTAAATCCATGTATAGTAATGTCAAATCAAGAGTTAAATACAATCAACAACTTAGTGAAGATTTCTCATGTACATTCGGAGTAGCTCAGGGTGAGTGTCTCTCACCTTTTTTGTTTTCTATGTACGTTAATGATCTAGAAGACACGTTGAGTTTAAAGGGTTTTCAAGGTGTAGATGTAGGGATGCTTAAATTATTATTGTTGTTATATGCAGATGATCAGGGCTTCTAAAATTGTAAAATGCAAATCGGTCCAGGTTTTTAACTGCCGTAAGAATCGCACTTATTTTGAAAAAATCACTAAAATCGCCGTACCCCACCCACCAAATTATTTTTTTTTCCGTTCAATCATTGATATAGAGAACTATTTAAAATGTATGTTTGTATTATATTTGTATTATTTATAACTTACTTTATCACAATTTGTACATTTTAATGACTGACATCATGTCTTCGCTTTACTGGATGAATAATTTTCACTCAATATTAAAAGTGTTGATCATTTGAGGAATTAAACCGGAAGTGTCTAATAGACCGGAAATCGCGTGAAGTTCATTTGTCGGTTATAACACTCTCACAACATTGACCAAAATATTTTTGCGGCACAAGGAAACAGGCTAACACCTTACGACTAACGGTATATCAAAGAAATTACAGACGGTAACACTCGCTTCAGTGCACCGACAGAACGCGTGATATACTTTCACTGTTCACACATCAAAGGCATATGCTACCCCGCTATAGACTCTTCCGGAAAACTCCCTACTATCGGTAATGGTTTAGTCCAAATTGACTAAATTGACCTACTTTCGCACAGCGAGTGACAAACAATCGTGTTATGGATCAAAGAATATTGCCGCAAGACATATTTCAAGGAGTGTGTAAGGTAATTGTAGATTATTTAACGACCGATAGAAATAATATCTGGGACCGATTTTGACAGAGATTTTGAAAATAAAATCGGTCCGGAGACACAGAAATCGGTCTGAAGACCGAGAAACCGGCGATTTTAGAAGCCCTGCAGATGATATAATTTTATTTTCAGAATCCGAGAAGGGATTACAGGATGGTTTAGAAATACTTAAAGATTATTGTGACAAATGGTGTCTAACAGTTAATGTAAATAAATCTAAAATTGCTATTTTTAAGAAAGGTGGAAGGAACAGATTAGGTGTTAGCTTTAAGTATGATAATTTAGAATTAGAAATAGTAAATAAGTTCAGCTATCTCGGAATAGTTTTTACCACTGGTGGGTCCTTTTCTGATTCATGCGATACATTATCAGGACAGGCGCTAAAAGCAATTTTTAAACTTAACAGTTATCTATATAAATTTACAGATATATCAGTAAGTCACACACTAGACTTTTTTGATAAACTTGTATCGCCTATATTATGTTATGGTTCAGAAGTCTGGGGATATATACAAGCTGATCAAATTGAACGGATACATTTAACATTTTGCAAAAAGTTGTAAGGTGTTAAAAGCCAAACCCAAAATAATTTTATTTACGGTGAGCTTTGTAGAATGTCTATGAGGCAACACAGATTTGTTTCAATGATAAAATATTGGTTTAAGGTTCTGAGATGCAGTGATTCTAAATATGTAAAACTTACGTACAATATGATGTTAGCTGATATGCAGAACAATCCAAATAAATCATCATGGGCAACAAATATAAAAAATATGTTAGAAAATTTGGGTTTCTATCATGTTTGGTTAAACCAAGGTGTAGAAAATGTAAATGTGTTTATAAGTTTATTTAAAGCAAAGGCTAAAAAATTGTTTTACACAAAACTGGTCCGAACAAATTGAAAACTCTACTAGAGCTAGAAGCTATAAACTTTTCTCTGAGTTTGACTTTAAAAGATATTTAGACAAAATTACAATAAACAAGTTTCGCTTTGCATTAACAAGATTAAGAGTGTCATCTCACAGGTTAGAAATCGAGACAGGCCGTTGGCATAAACCAAATAAGACTCCATTAAATGAGAGAAAATGCCAATTATGTAACACTCTAGAAGACGAGTTTCATTTTTTACTCGAATGTCCCCTTTATTCTGATCTTAGGGTACAATATATTAAAGCTTACTATTGGAAACGCCCGAATATACCAAAATTTATAGAATTAATGAAAAATGAAAATGTTAAAACAATAAGAAATATTTCGAACTATACATACAAAGCATTCTTGAAGAGAAATAGTATGTTCTATTTGAATTAGGACAGAATAAGATTTCATAATAATTTTAAAAGTCACTTTTGATTAATTTGATTGAGATTAGGAAGTATATGTTTTTCTATAAGTCCAACATTTTGTTTGCTTACTTATTTATTTATCTATTTATTTTATTTTATTGTGTTAACATAAATGATGTCTTGTTCATGCGTTAATCTACACATCCAATTTCTTGCATTTCGTTTCGGCAAGATCTTAACTTCATGTGTCATGATTAAGGCAAAAATAAAAACGAATTGTATATTTCCATGTAATATTGACTATGAATGTTACCTAGATTTCAACCTCATTGTATGAGGTTAAATAGTTTTGAGTAGTTGTAATGCACTGGGACATCTATTATTATTATAATTATTGTTATCATTTTGTTAATTAAGTTAGTAGATGTATACTGATAGGCCTATGGCTTTTTATATTAATAAACTATCTATATATTTGATTATAAAATAACAAATGTGTATTCATCAGATGGACAATAATAAATATATTACATATACTGGTAAAAGGAATGCCAGCAAGCCATTGACTGTTAAATTATAAATATGATGTGTTTTGTATTGTATACTGATAGGCCATTTGGTCTTTTGTATTAATAAAGTTTACATACATATAAACAATCTGGTAAAGTTTGGTAAAGACTGGATGAAAGATGAATGCCCTATTGTCTTAACGAGGCAAAATATAGCATTTTTAACTAAATCAAGGGCAATAACTATGGTTTTCGAACTTGTCTGAGCTTTCTACAAGGCAGAAAATAGCATTTTTCAGAAAAAACAAAGGCCATAACTCCGGTGTGACTGATCCGATATAGCTGGTTTTCGAACTTGTTTGAGCTTTCATTGATATTAACAATCTGTGCAAGTTTGGTAAAGATCAAATAATAAATGAAGGTGCTAGAGTGTTCACAAGGCAGAAAATGGCATTTTTCAGAAAAAACAAGGGCCATAACGCTGGTGTTACTGACCCAATTCAGCTGATTTTCGAACTTGTTCAAGCTATCATTAGTATTATCAATATGAGCATGTTTGGTAATGTTCAAATAATAAATGAAGGTGCTAGAGCATTCACAAGGCAGAAAATAGCAATTTTCAGAAAAAACAAGGGCCATAACTCTGGTGTTACAGATCTGATTTGGCTGTTTTTCAAACTTGTCCGAGCCTTTATTAATATAAAGACACTGACAAAGTTTGGTAAAGATTTGATTAATAATGAAGGCCCTAGAGTGTTCACAAGGCAAAAGTTTACGGACGACGGACAGGCGGACGACTGACAACTTGCCATCCCATAAGCTCTGCTGGCCTTCGGCCAGTAGAGCTAAAAATAAATTTGGCTTGAATGTTTTAAATATACAGTAAATTATGCTCAGAATTATATTGCGGTAGATAAAGGTTGCATTTTGGCATATCACTATGCCGTCAAAACATTCATAATACATGTGGCACTACGGGGTCGTATTGTCGTTTCGTATAGTGCTTTTTCAGTACTTACATTTGTTAACTACTTAAATAGTCCCTATTATTAAATGTCTTAGGTTCACAAAGTATAATATTATTTAGAAACGTTCAAATGTCCAAATCCTCAAATTATTATGTGACTCTGAACAACTGCCCTACTATAGTAGCTTCCATAGTATAGTTTAACTTATCCCACACCCTGTTTTAGACTGCGGGGATCCATCTTGTGGATACAAGACCGACTAACTATTGAAACCGACTCTCTACTCTCTGCTCTCCTAGACTTTCCGTGCACTCAGTATTACATTAGAAGATTCCGCCAGACTACCTTTCGGCAGTTAGTCATGCCCCACATATGGACATCCACCTGTGTAGCTACAGGTTAACGCCATGGTGATTACCTCATTGTATGCATACATTACCCACAAGACCTTTCAGCGAATGGTCTCCCCTAATGTGGCAATACCAGTGTTTTTTATGTGTTTTGTGAATGCAGCCTGTGCCCATGCCATTGTGAAAAAAAGCGGCATTTTCCTAGAAATTGTGAAAATTGTGAAATATTATAACAAAAGAGAAATAAACTTTTTTTCACTTTCATTTTCACAGTTTAATATCCCTTGGTTTTAAATTTTGTTTTTGGTAAATACAGACTAGTTTTGAACCAGCTTATATTAAGACTAGTATCTTTACTGGTCTGTATTTACAAAAAAAAAAAAAATGAAAAAATTAATGTTTCAGATTGTGAATTTTTTTGATATAATTGTGAAAAAAGGGTACTTTTTGGAATTGTGAAATTAGGCATAAAAAACACCGAATACCTCTTAACTCCCAAAATTCATAGTTTCCTAGAAACTTCCAGAGAAACTAAGTTTAGAGCAGGAAAACAATAATAGGTGTTCAGATGATTGACTACGGAGTTAGCCGACAGATTTAGGAAACTCCCATTGTAATCTCATTTCTAAGAGGGATTAACAGGTGTTACCTTAACTCTAACTGTGTTATATTTATAAACTGTTAGGTTAAGTACAGTGGCGAGGTCGTATAGTGTTACATACGTACCACCAAATCATTCCCATAGGGTTACAGTAAGTACTGTGTTTTGCTTACCAGCACTTTCCAGTATCAAACAGATCTTAACAACCTACACATGATAATTTGTCACATGACAATAGCTAAAATCAGTGCTCCAAAAAAATTAAAATTGGGGACTAGCTCAAGGCAAGTAGATTTCAAAAGTCCACTTGCCCTGACTGAAAAGTCACTTGCCCTAATTTATTTTTTAGTTGCCCAGAAATTGTTAGTACAAATGAATAGCTGCCGGTACATTTGTCGATATTGAATACTTCGCTTTTTTACTTTGTTTTATTTATAATTAATTAATAATACACCTGTGATTAGAATCAGGTTCTATTTTCCTTTATTTTCCTTTTATTTATCCATTGCATCATATAACAAAAGCAATACCATTTTCTTTTACATTTTCAAGGATCGCGCCGCAAATCACATAAAACCCGTACCGGGTCCTGCAAATTAAACCATCCAAAAACAGATGCGCGTTCCCGGTGTTATTTAGCAGCTTGAATTTGTGAATAAGCGTTTGTTACAGACTTGCTAAAAATAGAAAATACAGCAATTCATTGAAAAATTAGAATATAAAATCGAAATCACCGTTCAGTTAATATTAGAGTGATCTTATTTCTTCTTCATGTCAAAAGTGACAAATTTGTATCACCACTCGATGTTAATATGAAAGCTGTAATGTGATAAGTTCTAATCGTGTAATAAACCAATGAAATGCAAGCTTTCAAATTGATGAACTTTAATCAAGGAGAGAGAACTCTTTATTGTTCAACAAATAACATTGTGGCTTCAAATTACACGCGATTTAAGATGATTTCTGGTTGAATTTTAGTTTGCAAAGCTTGATTGTCCCGAGATTTTTTTGACTAGGCCGACGGGCAACCGTTTTTGAAAGAGAGACTAGCCCGGAATTAGATTGGACTAGCCCCGGGCGTCGGGCTATCCTTTTCTTGGAGCACTGAAAATATGAAAATAGCAACAGAACTTCAACATCGTGACACCACAACTATCGGCCGTTGATTGACATGTAAACAATCGAAAGAAACACAACTTATTATCTACATTTTGATATATAGTATAGGTTAGTACTTTAATTTAAGTAGGTTGTTAAGATCTATGTGATATTGGAAAGTGCTGGGAAGCATATCACTATACTGTTACGCTATGGGGACGATTTGGTGGTGCCTATTTTAAAGTTTTGATGGTGGCATGATATGCAAAAGTACAAACCTTTATTCTTCGCAACATATAAATCCTGAGCATAATTTACTGTATCCCGATACAACCACTTTTCGCACACAACCTGAATTCGAACACTTCCGTATAAACAGCGGAAACAAGAATGCGTGCCCTCATTTTCATACAATGACCTGATTATTTTGACAGATACTCCTGCAGAATGTCAACATGACAATATAAACAAAAATGGAGATACGAGAGGCATTATTCAAATAAAAAGCTGACCTCAATATGTATTTCAGTCAATTTCTGACTATTCCATTATATTCCTTTCCTTAAAACTTGATTAAAACCAGTTTTGATTGATTACAAATTAAACAGCTGTCGTCTGCACAATTGCTGACGTAATCTCATGATCTACTTTCCCTCCAAAAAGTCAAAAGTATACTGCAGATAAAAAAATAATCACTTTAAAAAATTACACTCTTATGTAATTTTACTGAAAATGTTTAAAAATAATCTGGAAAATGTGTGGTCTGCAAGCACTTCATTCTCTCAAACCTGAACATGTTTACTCAAATTAGGAATGTTAATTGTAGGAAGATGTGACAATTTTGAGAATTGGGTGTATTTATCATTTTCAACTCATGTAAGGGTCATTAAGAAGGGGAGACACCTTGTTTTGGCTTTCATGTGCACCTGAAAAAAACACAACATTAAAAGTAAATAATAAATACTTTCTTAAAGTTATTTTCATGGGTTAACATTATTTTTTAACTGTTGAGAAGTGTTGACTATATGTTAAAACTATTATTGGGTACAGAATTCTGTTCTGCAGTATACTTTTCATGTTTACCGGAAGTGCTCGAAAAGAGGTTGGATGTTCCGTTAAGAATGAGGTAAGTAGGTCGTCTTTTTGCTTGAAAAATGTAAACAATACAGGTCATGCCAATTTGGCATGATTCTGCAGAATTTAAGTACTATAATTAATAAAACATTGACTGGAAAGGAAAACTATTTTATTTAAATGTAAGGTTTTAATCTCATGTTTTGTCCTTATGTGTGCGAAAACTGGTTGTGCCGGGATATATTTAAAAAATTCAAGCCGAAAATTGTTTTCTTTGTAATATAAGCATTTTATATGAAGTTAATTTAGAAAAATATTAGTGTCATCAAGAAATTTTGCATTTCCTCCATTTTTCATTGTTTGCCAAGATTCTTGGTATTTGGTGGGACGTTGTTCATGCAAGGAACGACAACTCTGGGTAGATTTGTTTGTTTGTATGGTGTTTTACGTCATTTTCAACACAAGTAAGGTTATATATGATGGTCGACTTTTTGTTGTGGAGGCAGACCACCCACTTTTCCTGGGTAAAACCAGTACTGTACACCTCCCGCCATCCAACTATGAATAGATATTGCTTTCTAAGGTCAATGTAATGGCCTCTGGGAGAGATTGGCATTTCAAGTCAGCTACGCCTCTGATTTACACTTGGCTTACAGCTTACGTACGTCACACCTCACTTCACATATAATGAATGAATTACAACAATAAAGAAAACATTAATGTACTACTTGCGGATATATCTAGTAGCTTACTTTGACAGAGAGAATTAAAAGTGAATCTGTTTGAAATTGTGCGCCCTTGAAAACTTTTGTTTTGTTGTTCTTTTGTATAACGGTGATTATGTAGAATATACAATGGTGTGGAAATCACTCATTGGTCGGTCACCAACTAGAACTTTCTGTTTATTTTATTGTTAACAATTATTTAATGACAGTAAATATCGTGTACACTGTTTTAACATTGACTCTTAAACTAGCAAAACGTATATCGGCGCAACCCAATACCACAAAATGGAAATGAATGATTTACATCTGGGACGGAAACGTCATATAGAGCCCTGTTTACATAGAAACACTATTTTGGAAATAAAACCCCATGGATATCAAATCTTTGTCATAACAGTTCTTGAAACTGAACAAGACACGAGAACTTATTCAAACAATTGAAACACGTACTTCATAGAATGCTCCATGTTAATGGAAAGTTAAATGCATTTTGTAAATACTGTACCGGACGTCGTTACTATGGACAACGTGATGTAACTTTGCGTGAATTGAATCGTACTGATTGGTCGCTTTATTAACGTGTGATCAGCTTGTTTCTAGTCTTCAGTGACATGCATACTGACGTCATTTCGAATTTTTCAAATACTAGTATCAATCGAGGGCGAGAATTCAGTGACATGTATTAAAGTAAAGAACAACCTCCATATAGACCACTGTGTCCACAGGGGTTTTAGGGTCATCTATCCGCATTGTCATGAAACATTGACCAATGCCGCACGTGAAAAAAGGCGTTGTGATTTCTTTTTTAAATATAGGAACCATAGTCTGGGCCAGGTTACGTATGTTCTATGTTCAATATCAAATAATTAGTATGTTTTGTCTTGTCATTTCACAACACAGCGTCGCGTAATCCAACGACAGGGTCTTGGGTTATTGTTTTAAGACTGCCTACACATTTGTGCAATCTTTCCTTAATGGAGAAATGGAGGATGGCTGACACATAAGCTGCTACATTATGTTAAGGCTATATATAGGTGAGGTGTCGTTCCCGGGTGTGGTATGCAAATTTTAATTAGTTAAAAAGAACGAGAAACTAAAATAAAAATAGACAAGTCTTCTGGAAGAGTGATCGGTGTCAATCCAAATACAACTGAAGTGCTTATGAAATGTGCACTTACGATGCATTGTTCAAATTGATTACCTTTGTTTTATTTGGTTACACAAATGTTTGATCTGGAAATCTCGATGGCTGTTTTTTATTGTTAAATCGTAACCATTACATTCTCTCTCTCTCTCTCTCTCTCTCTCTCTCTCTCTCTCTCTCTCTCTCTCTCTCTCTCTCTCTCTCTCTCTCTCTCTGTGCGTGCGTGCGTATTATATGTGTGCGCTTGCGTGCGCCTTTGTGAACACGTGCGTGCGTAACCAACGAGGCGAGGCCATTAGTTAACATTGAGACTTCATTTGACCTTGGTTGTCTAAGTAATAAAATAATATAATTATTGAAAAACAAGTGTTCAACTCTGTTAAATTGTGATACGTTTTCCTATACAACTTTATATGAAATCAGTCGACCCCAAAGACGGGCTATTTTTTGCCCCAGGATATTCTTAATGCAAAAACTAAATTACAATGGCCCAACAGTTTCTGACACAATTTTTACGTGTCTTTCTTATATAACTCTAGATACAAACGTTGCCACGATCAAACTTTATAATTTAGGGACTGGCTATATGGCAATCTCATTAAAGGCATACCCTTTATCACGCTACGATACGCGTATCAAAGCGTGATTAGGATATGATTGCAGTGACATTTCATACAATAATATAGGGCAATGAGAGGAAGTGGAGAGTGCAAGAACCCAATCTCTGTCTTCGTTTAAATTAAAGTTACTGCCTTTTTTAATTTCATACTTATAATTCTTGTCAGCAGAAAAACTTGAAATTTACTAATGGGACTGGAATGAAACTTAAATGATAGAAAGCATCGATAGGAACATGGACCTATATTCAATTTTCATCCCAGATAGGAAGTGCAGAGTACTAGAACCATAGCGCTATCTTCATTCAGCTTAAAGTTATTGCCCTTTGTAATTTCATACTTTTAATTATTGTCTGGAGCATGACAACTGTTAATGGGGCTGGTATGAAACTTCACATAATCATAGAGAGTAGTGAGAGGAAGTTAGAATTGCAACAACCATAACTCTATCTTCGTTCAAATTAAAGTTATTGCCCTTTGTAAGTTTATACTTTTAATTATTGTCTGGAGCATGACAACTGTTAATGGGGCTGGTATGAAACTTCACATTATCATAGAGAGTAGTGAGAGGAAGTGAGAATTGCAACAACCATAACTCTATCTTCGTTCAAATTAAAGTTATTGCCCTTTGTAAGTTTATACTTTTAATTATTGTCTGGAGCATGACAGCTGTTAATGGGGCTGGTATGAAATTTCACATAATCATAGAGAGTAGTGAGAGGAAGTGAGAATTGCAAAACCATAACTCTATCTTCGTTCAAATTATAGTTATTGACCTTTGTAAGTTTATACTTTTAATTATTGTCTTTAGCATGACAACTGTTAATGGGGCTGGTATGAAACTTCACGTAATCATAGAGAGTAGTGAGAGGAAGTGAGAATTGCAACAACCATAACTCTATCTTCGTTCAAATTAAAGTTATTGCCCTATGTAAGTTTATACTTTTAATTATTGTCTGGAGCATGACAACTGTTAATGGGGCTGGTATGAAACTTCACATTATCATAGAGAGTAGTGATAGGAAGTGAGAATTGCAACAACCATAACTCTATCTTCGTTCAAATTAAAGTTATTGCCCTTTGTAAGTTTATACTTTTAATTATTGTCTGGAGCATGACAGCTGTTAATGGGGCTGGTATGAAATTTCACATAATCATAGAGAGTAGTGAGAGGAAGTGAGAATTGCAAAACCATAACTCTATCTTCGTTCAAATTAAAGTTATTGCCCTATGTAAGTTTATACTTTTAATTATTGTCTGGAGCATGACAACTGTTAATGGGGCTGGTATGAAACTTCACATTATCATAGAGAGTAGTGAGAGGAAGTGAGAATTGCAACAACCATAACTCTATCTTCGTTCAAATTAAAGTTATTGCCCTTTGTAAGTTTATACTTTTAATTATTGTCTGGAGCATGACAGCTGTTAATGGGGCTGGTATGAAATTTCACATAATCATAGAGAGTAGTGAGAGGAAGTGAGAATTGCAAAACCATAACTCTATCTTCGTTCAAATTATAGTTATTGACCTTTGTAAGTTTATACTTTTAATTATTGTCTTTAGCATGACAACTGTTAATGGGGCTGGTATGAAACTTCACGCAATCATAGAGAGTAGTGAGAGGAAGTGAGAATTGCAACAACCATAACTCTATCTTCGTTCAAATTAAAGTTATTGACCTTTGTAAGTTTATACTTTTAATTATTGTCTGGAGCATGACAACTGTTAATGGGGCTGGTATGAAACTTCACATAATCATAGAGAGTAGTGAGAGGAAGTGAGAATTGCAAAACCATAACTCTATCTCCTTTCAAATTAAAGTTATTGCCCTTTGTAAGTTTATACTTTTAATTTTGGTCTGGAGCATGAACACTGTTAATGAGGCCGGTGTGAAACTTCACATAATCATAGAGAGCAGTGAGAGGAAGTGAGAACTGCAACAACCATAACTCATCTTCGTTCAAATTAAAGTTATTGCCCTTTGTAAGTTTATATTTATAATTCTTGTACGGTGCATACCTTTTCAACTACTAATGGGGCTGGGATATGATAGATAGAGGGCAATAAGAGGGAGTGTACAGCACAATAAACATAATTCTAACTTCAGCTCGAATAAATACATAGTTATCCCTCATGTGTACACTTACATGTACTGTGTCGCCTGCGTAGCATGACAAACAGTCTCTTTGATGTTCATGGAACTTTACATACATTTTCATCTTAACCTCAGGAATGCGGCTACACATGTCCAATAACTCTGACTTTCATTTTGATAGAGTTATGCCCCCTTTCATAAAACTTAACCTGCAACCTAACCAGCCTCATAAATAGCCATAACTTAAGAACTATTTGACCTACGTTCATGAAACTTCAAAAATGTATTCAACTTACCACACAGAATATTGTTACCCATGACCAATAACTCCGACTTTCATTTTGACAGAGTTATGCCCCCATTCATAAAACTTTAACCTGCAACCTAACCAAGCTCATAACTGACCATAACTATTTGACCTATGGTCATGAAACTTCAAACATATATTCGTCTTAACTGAAGGAATGTCGTTACACATGTCCAATAACTCTGATTTTCATTTTGGCAGAGTTATGCCCACTTTTCATAAAACTTTAAACTGCAACCTAACCTAGCTCAGAACTTTGCAAAATATTGACCTATGGTCATGACACTTTATAGTTCTTTCTTATCAATTATCCAATGCAGATCTATTACCCCTTTTCATAAACTTTAACACTTTAAAAAAAAGCTCCATATTCATGAAGGATTGCACCCGGTGTCTTCAAACTTTATAGTTAGATTGTACTTGATAAAATAAGCATTCGGCAGACGACACAAGAGTTCCGTGGAACAAGCTTCTAGTTGTAATATACACGTTTACCAGACATCTCTGGTCTGAAATGTAATTGAATGCCATTCTTCATTGAATGGATATGTAATAGTATGTTGTCATTGCTTTTGACCCTAGTCTAAGAAAATCAGTTGATCTTATAATGACACACAGACCAACATAAGTTTATTTTTATGAACATTTTCCCTTTATGTTCAATGATAAAACTTCATTTACGCAAAGTATCCACTCTGGGTAGAATCTATTGGTTCTATTTATATTTTTGTTTACTCCCGTCTCCTTATTAGGTTTCTGTCCTTATCATGATGTGATATCCTTTATATCATGATGTGATAATGGGAAGTACAATCACCGTTTCATTTCTTTTCGACGCTTCATCTGTACAAAGATGATTGTCCATCTCATGCTGATCGGAACTCGCACCTCGTCGGATTCTTGCACCTCATCGGATTCCCGAGTGATGGAATCCGACGAGGCAGTTGCAATTGGTTTCATGCAAGAAATAAATGCCATTGGCCATTTTTGCCAAAAGGGTCTTCATTTGAACACAATTTACAATCTACAGTGAAAAGATCATTATATGTTATAGTTTTCCCTATACATTTCTATATACTAACATGGAACACTTGGGGTGTGGCCAGATTTCACCACAGGGCCTTCATTTGAACTTGCTAATGTCGGGTATAATGATCATTTCTAGAAAAAACACTTAAAACCTGTCCAATGATTCTTGAGACTTAGGTTTGGACTATTATAAGTAACGGTGGCCATCATGGATATTGGATCAACCTAATTTTAACAACTTTAGCTCAGGTGAGAGTTAGATGCCTAATGTTTGGCACGTTTATTTAAGCCGAATTTTCAGACAAAATTTGAAATGGAACATAAATTAGTTGTACATATTGTATATCAGTGAAACAGAAATTTTTAGTATTAAATAAAAATAACTTTTCAAAATCGGGTGAGAAATAAACCTTTCACAGATGGAAGTTGTTTTGATACAGCAATTTCAATGCAAAATTCTGCTGTATCAACATTTTTTTATTTTTTTATATATACTCACAATGATAGATAGAGGGCAATAAGAGGAAGTGCACGGCACAATAACCATATGTCTAACTTCAACTTGAGATATACAGAGTTATCCCTCATTTGTACACTTTTAATATAAATGTTGACCAGACATCTCTGATCTGGAATGTCATTGAATGTATATGCTACACTATGCTATTGTTTCTGACCCTTGTAGATCTACTTGTTATCCAAAAATGGTTTTAGGTGTTGGATTAACATAAATTAAAACACTCCGAAAGTGTTACAGCAAAATATTAAGTATGGCTGAAGTAATTTGAGATTTCTTTATTTTCTGCTGTCCCAGCAACAAGGAATTCACATTTTGGCTGTAAAATATATTTTTAAACCGATTTTCAAAACTAAGTTTTTTATTTACCACTAAAAATTCCAGTTCCATGATATATAATTTATGTAAGTATTATTGTAATTGCTCATGTTATTAAATGCCTAAAACCCTTTGTCTGAAACAAGCGCCCCGAACAATAACAGACTGATTGCATTGTGTCTCTCCAAACTGTGGTCAGGCAGGTGTCTCCATATTATCCTCTTCTTCCAGAACATTGGGAGACAGGCCCATAGCTGTGCTGAGGCACCACACCGAGGCAGGTGTCTCCATATTATCCTGTTCTTCCAGAACATTGGGAGACAGGCCCATAGCTGTGCTGAGGCACCACACCGAGGCAGGTGTCTCCATATTATCCTGTTCTTCCAGAACATTGGGAGACACGCCCATAGCTGTGCTGAGGCACCACACCGAGGCAGGTGTCTCCATATTATCCTCTTCTTCCAGAACATTGGGAGACAGGCCCATAGCTGTGCTGAGGCACCACACCGAGGCAGGTGTCTCCATATTATCCTGTTCTTCCAGAACATTGGGAGACACGCCCATAGCTGTGCTGAGGCACCACACCGAGGCAGGTGTCTCCATATTATCCTGTTCTTCCAGAACATTGGGAGACACGCCCATAGCTGTGCTGAGGCACCACACCGAGGCAGGTGTCTCCATATTATCCTCTTCTTCCAGAACATTGGGAGACACGCCCATAGCTGTGCTGAGGCACCACACCGAGGCAGGTGTCTCCATATTATCCTCTTCTTCCAGAACATTGGGAGACAGGCCCATAGCTGTGCTGAGGCACCACACCGAGGCAGGTGTCTCGGTACATTTTTTTTGAAGGTACTAAAATTAAGTAGGTTTCTGAAATGGAATATCAAATATCAAGCTTAAAACTGAAAACCTTGTTGTGGAAATGCACCAAAATGCAAGAAATTGTATGTAGAATTCAACCTTTTTCCATGGAGCAGGCACTCAAGGCTGGCTACCGGTTTGGGAGAAATCAGCAAAAACATCACAACACAGATGATTGTTAACATTTTATTTTTTATTTTTTATTTTTTACGTGTCAACCATGTGTATATAGGTTAATAAGGTATATATTATGTTATGTAGTAAATATCTACATTACCAACATAGGAATATATCAAAATTCTACAGAAACTACATAAACCAATCTCATGTTCTAGCATAAAATTCTATAGCACAAATTGTTCACACACACAAGCACATACAAATACAACACTCATGCATTATGTCACTACATGTATAACATTGACAACACTGTCCATGATTATAACCCTTAACCTGCTAAGCATGACTATAATAGCCTTTGCATCCATTTTAAACCCAGATCAGTCCGAGTAACTCGCAGGCTGATCAGGTTTACAATGTCTGGCTGCTGATCAGTCATTCCCCCCAAAACACCCATTTCACATAAATAGAATGGTCTTAATTCAAAGAAAGAACAGTCCATTATATATATGTAGCAAGTTAAGGGTTAAATAATTATTATTTTTTACTTGTTTTGTATGGATTCTTAACAATTTGCATCCAGATGCAGGATGTATTATATATCAAAGTATAAAATACTTTATGTAGTCTGGACAATGATAACACGTCATATATTCATGTTTATATCACTTTTATAACACTTTACAGCGAAACTCCATGTTTACGTAGAAAATATTAACATGCAACAGCACGAAGTTGTCTTCCGTGATATAACTAGGTCTTACTATTTGGTTCACCTCTGTTTTAATTGTGGTTTCGCTATATCAGTATGAATTTCTGGGCTCAAACCAGGTCCAAATTTCAGGGAGAAGTTTTGCCCAAATGAAGGAGGAGTTCTGAATCATTTTCAAGTTATCAAGTTTGAATCATACCAGAAACTTCTCTTTCCAGTCACTGACAGGGAGGTCAGCAGTTTGAAGAGCAAACTTCTCCCTGTTGTTCCAGTCACTGACGGGGAGGTCAGCAGTTTAAGAGCAAACTTCTCCCTGTGGTTCCAGTCACTAATGGAGGTCAGCAGTTTTAAGAGCAAACTTCTCCCTGTGGTTCCAGTCACTGACAATGAGAAGTCAGCAATTTGAAGAGCAAACGTCTCTGGTTCCAGTCACTGACAGAGAGGTCAGCAGTTTGAAGAGAAAACTTCTCCCTGTGGCTTATGCCATGGAATTTTAATCAACAAATTATGAACATCTTATGATTGCAAACTTTTTTATATAAAAAATGTGTTTATCATTTGTAACTAGTCATAAGCATGATAAGGGGAATAAACAATTCTGCATAAGTTTTTTCTGAAGATCATACTGTTTGAACTTGTCATATTTATAGAAAAGACAACTGAAAAACCTTATTGTACACTTGTAATACAACATTAGTCACACAAATATGACGACAAGACAGTGCTCCTATTTACACATATCCCAATATTAACAAAATCTCGGCTGATTATATTTGTATAGCACTCAATTTCCGATTAGTTTAAACAAGTCATACAATCAACAACTACATGGCGTCGTAAAATAGGGTTTCAAAGTATAACTGAACACTGGTTGCATAAAAACCTGAATTTAAAATGAACGCTGAACGCTGGTTTCTATCAGAAACTAGTCGAAAGCTTCACATACAGGTGATAAGATGACACAGCAAGTTTCACATGCCTTTGGTTAAAACAAATGAAATACTTTCTATTAAAGTCAAATATCACCATATTTGTATTTTACATTTCTAGACCTCCTTTCAAAATAAGTAGTTCTAGAAGATTTCTATTGTTTTTCCCTCCAATTAATTCAGAAGCAGAATAATGGAAAGATGAAGTTAAGTTATAAATCAGAAAGATTAAGTTGTTATAAATCAGACAATTCTACTCTAAACATACAATTCTTTTCCTGGCTCCTTTTATTAACTTCAAATGACATTAAAAGTGACTTTTTATGAGCAATGCAGATTTTACTTAAACCACAAAATGTTATACCAACAGCGAATGATTTTCAATTATTAGGTGACGTTTTACTAATAGCAGATGGCATTTTTAACAGCAGACGACTTTACTAATAATAAGTGACAGTTATTTATTAATAGCAAGTGACATTTTACTAATAGTAGGCGAGTTTTTACCGACCATGTATGAATGTCCAATTCTTAAAAGTGGAACACCAACCTTCATCATACCACTTTTCAGTTTACTTCTGAAGTTCAAAGAATACTAGTGAATTTGAGTGAGTATGACCGTTTTGATCTTTCATACTTGGCACATGGGATGAAAAGCCATCAAAATCGGGATGGACAGTTTTGATCTTCCATAACACTTGGGATGGACAGTTTTGATTTTTCATAACTTGGGATGGACAGTTTTGATCTTCCATAGCACTCGGGATTGACAGTTGTGATCTTCCATAACACTCGGGATTGAGTTGCGATCTTCCATACTTAACACTCGAGATGGACGATTCTGAGAATATATGGTCTGTATGGTGAATTAAGTGAGGTAGTTGAGTACTCACTGCTTTTGATTACAACAAAATAACACTTGTATACAGTATAGATTACAGGAAAGTATAATATAAACTACAGGATATAACTGAATTGGGTTTTAAGGTGCACCATATGGTGCCTAACAATGAATTCGCCAGGCTCATCTGGGGGTCACTAAACATGAGTGTTTTTTTTCTGCTTTTTTTTAAAGTGCATTCTATTGAAGGCTATTTTCACCAAATATAAGACTATAGTTCAGTAAGAGTAGAGTACAGTGTAATATTGCCAGAAGCAGCCTAAACGAAAGCTGATTACAGTGCATACACACATATTGGTATTAAATCACAGAAACTTTGGTAAAGAAACGTTATCAAACATTAACAGAAATAAAAAGTTAAAGCTATTTAAACACTGACTACATGTTTGTATATAAACTACAGCTTACAATAGGTTAAATATTCCAGAGTATTGCAACTAAAAAGAAAACAAGAGCATATATTTAATGAAAATCTAAGTCTATAGAGACAACCTCTAGAGGTCAATGAAGACTCTTAGATCACCTGTATAAAAGAGAAAATATTCATTCGTGCTGAATTGAACTGAACTGGGGTTTTAAGGCGCACCAACACATGAAAAGGTTATATGGCGCCTAAAAGGCATGAACATGCAAGGCTCATCTTCCATGTACATCGAGATAAAA
This sequence comes from Cyrtodaria siliqua, assembly GCA_037043455.1. Taxonomy (NCBI): domain Eukaryota; kingdom Metazoa; phylum Mollusca; class Bivalvia; order Adapedonta; family Hiatellidae; genus Cyrtodaria; species Cyrtodaria siliqua. The sequence continues at coordinate 44,661 of JAWPHD010009361.1, read as the reverse complement.
TATGGAAAATGGGCCTAGAACCTTCTCACCCTGAACTGCAGAGTTGCTGCAAATTCTATCGCAGAAACTCCATTTACGCTGGAGCCACGTTATTGTTTTTCTGCCATTGCTCTTTTGATGCGAGCGAGATAGCACCTGAAACAATGCAGGGATCATGATGAAGACCTTTAATGAACATGAACAAAAAATGATAAAATGAACATGAATTTGGGGGGATTCTACCCCTCTGCCTACCCCTCTAAAGGGATCTGCAGTGGCCGTATTCTTTGATCCGTGACCAAACGGGGCCCCCGCCAACCACACGGGGCTCATTCGTGCTGATAAAACAAGACAAATAACCAAAGCCGATAATCCTCTGTGTGTTCTGTTGTCAACAAGTTGTGGTGAATTACCATTAATGGAGCTTTTATTTTATATCGGGCTATATTCGGATAAGAGATCTGCAGATAAATGATTGATTGATTGAATTGGAGTTTATAGTCGCACCAACAGCTAAGGTCATATGGCGACTTTCCAGCTTCCATTGGTGGAGGAAGACCCCAGGTGCCCCTCCGGGCAATTTTCGTGCACGGGCGGGTACCTGGGTAGAACCACCGACGTTCCGCAAGCCAGCTGGATAGCTTCCTCACATAAAGATTCCTAGGCCCCTGAGGGATCGAACCTACAGCGGTGAGGGGCAAGTGATTTCAAGTCAGAGACGTTAACCACTCGGCCACGGACGCCCCTGCAGATAAATGAAAGCAGAATGATGATGGTTTCATTTGAAATTTCTGTATAACAGCCATTTAAGGCAATTACTTTGCTTACTGTTCTAGATAGGACTGACGGGTGATAGAAATCGGACAAGTCAATCAATATTAAACTTGTCTGACTGAATATTAATTACACCCATCGTAAATGTTACGAGACACGTAACGCATGTTTGGTAATCACTCAGCAATAATGTGCATGCTTCGAACGCCACGAGACACTTACTGTTATCACATCAAATCAGAGAGGAAGTGGTATAGGGATGCTAAAGTACAACTACTAACACCTCACCCACACAGCACATAAACATCATTTTGGTTGCATTAACGTTCCACATTTCATGTTAATATAGTATCATCATAGAAGATGCACTAACATTCTACATTTGATGTTAACTCTATCCAGGTGTTCATAATGTATTTGTGCCGATTAAAAATAGGTTTATTCACGGGTTCTAAAAATACCCGCGATTGAATACGCGTTAAATGAATTATGAGTTGGTAACTCCTAACTTCCACTCTCCTGTTTCGGGGTTTTGCCTGGCTGGTTAAAACCGTTTAAATTATGTCTATAGAGTTTGGATTCTCAATATATATATATACCTCGTCGTCAGTAGGTTTAGAAACTGTGTACACATGTAAAATATGGCTATTGTTGGCAGGATAGCTACCTTAACAGATGCACTAACGATCCACATTGATGTTAATACATTATAATCATAGACGATGCAATAATCAATGTAGAAGATTGAACTGAATTGGGTTTTAAGGCGAACCAACACATAAAAGGTTATATGGCACCAAACAGGGATGAACGTGCCAGGCTCATCCTCCATTTACATCAAGATAATATATGGAGAATGGGCTTAGAACCTGCTTCCCTGCAGAACTGCAGAGTTGCTGCAAATTCTATAGTAGACACTCCATTTACGATGGAGCCACGTTTCCAAGTATGCATAAGCGGTATCATGATAAAGACATTGAATGAGCACAAACGTTCTACATTTCTGTTAATACATTATCATTATATAACATGCACTAATGATCTACATTTCATGTTTATACAACATCTACATTAACAACTGCTCTATATTTCACGTTACTACATCTATATCAACAAATGATCTATATTTCACGTTACTACATCTATATCAACAAATGCTCTATATTTCACGTTACTACATCTATATCAACAAATGATCTATATTTCACCTTAATCTATTCATCTACAACGTATGTTCACCAAAACAATAACAACAATTTAAAATATGCGTTTCCTGGGCGGCAGGAAAAAATAAAACAAATGAATAAAACAACAAAATGAAATGCAAGCTGCCAGTCGCATACCGGTATAGTTATTTCTGAGTTTATTTGGGAAGAAACTACTCTGACGCTATCTCTACATCAATAAACACTGGTGGCAATACACAACAGCCCGATAATTTATACTTCAATAAACACTAGTTTTGATACTAAACCAACTGTTTTTACATCTTCATTACACACCGATAAAACCTGCTTAAAAAAACAAAAAAACATTGAACTACTAACACAGGCGTATATTTTACATTCATAAACATTGATGTTTACAAACGAATAAACACGGGTTCAATCCTACTGGAGTATTTAAAATTAAACAGCAATGTTCCTATCTCAATGATCATATTAACCCAGGGCAGGAAAATAAATCTGATTTACCCGTCCTACATAATATTTGAATGGTCAAATTGATAAATTGTTAAAAAAATCATCTGAATTTCTATTTTTCCTGCATCAATAAGCACTTGTCATGACGAGCGGGCGAGTGGAATTTTCATGCCCTGTAATCCATACAAATCAAATTGATATCTAATCCCTCTATACTGAACAATTACATTATAAACATTTTTTATGGAAAGTCAATGCAAACTGTTGTCAACAAACTGTAAGTCACAAAACACTGGTTATTTACTATAATGACAACTATTCCTTTATATCATAAACCATCATAAGAGACAACATTTTTAAAATTTAAATTTATATAGTTTATAAAACATTCCGTTTACATGTATAAGATACCACTTTCTTCAAAAATCAACAACTTAAAAACATAACAGCATCAGCACTCCTCTCACCTCTCCCACACAAGGTCTTTGAAACTGGCAGGTTGAATGGAATACCTGTTTGAATTTTTGTGATATAATGTCTGAAATTGAGGTATAATCATCATCACATCATAATCATCATCACATCATAATCATCATCTTCTTCTTCTTCCTCAGCAGCATCATCATTATCAACATTATCATCATCATCATCATCATCTTCTTCTTCCTCAGCATCATCATCATCATCATCAACATTATCATCATCATCATCTTCTTCTTCCTCAGCATCATTATCAACATTATCATCATCATCATCATCATCTTCTTCTTCCTCAGCATCATCATCATCATCATCAACATTATCATCATCATCATCATCATCATCATCATCATCATCATCATCAACATCATCATCATCCTATGTATTTGTCACTTCACTATACTTGGGTGTCAGTCACACAACTTTACGTACAAGCACACCCTGCGTCACAGTGACTGTGTACATACATGTCAGTTCTGCCAGTTGGACATTTTTAGGACACCACTTCTGCTTTTTGTTTTGCTTTATACATCTTTATACATTTCCTACACATAAAGATACTTTTTCTTGTGTGCCATTCACCCAAGAAGAAATCAACAGAGACGTACATGCTATACACAGTCAACACACAAGCACAGGTACAAACAATATCATTATAAAGCCTACTGTTTGTTCATCTCTGTACCTGATTGTCTAAACTGCCTATTATAATCACTAACTCTCCAACATTTTTCTTGTTCAACCAATCACAAATCTTCATCAAGAAATAGGTTTCAACATTTTTCCAGTACATCTTTTGTTTTTCAATCTAAACATGGCCCATCTACTACCTAACTTTTGAACCAATCAGATATCAGTTTATTTCAATAACACCCTTTAACCAATCAGGAGCCTCAACACTTCCAACAAATTAAACTAATCAACGTTTCTTGCATTCACATCTGTCAAGTCAATCTCTAGTCTTCGTCATCTGTAGGATTGTCATCGTCATCAAACTTGACTGGGCCTTGCTCAAATTCGTCGTCTGAGACACCAGGAGTCGTACTGCGAGATGTTGGTGACGGCGGCCGGGAGCCTGGTATTGGCTGCTTTGTCTTCCTTTGCTGAAAGTTATATTAAAAGTTTATAAGTGAAAAAAACAAGAGGCCCAAGAGGGCCTGTGGATGCTCTACTGGCTAACACAGCTCTTATAACATCAATGAAGCGATTGACTGCCATTTACGTTTTTTTTAAAAGTTTTGGGCAAAAAACAGCTTTCTTAACCTAAATCAAGGGCCAGAACTAAAGAATCTGGTAAAGTTTGGTAAAGTGAAGGCCCTACCCTATTAACGAGGCAAAATATAGCATTTTTAACAAAATCAACAGCCGTAGCTCCTCTGTTACTGGTCCGACTGGTCCAACATAGAGCAAAAAAAAAAAAAAAAAGTTCTAAAAAAAAATATATAAAAAAAAAAAAAAAAATAATAAAAATAATAATAATACAAAAAAAAAGACAGTCTTAAAATCTGCTAAAGTTTAGCAAAGATCAGATGCAAAATGAAGGCCTTATCGTATGACCAGGCAAATTATAGCATTTTTAACAAAATCAAGGGCCATAACTCCGCTGTTACTGGTTCGATTTGGCTGGTTTTCGAACCTGACCAAGCTTTCATAGACATTAACAATCTGATAAAGTTTGGTAAAGATCAGATGAAAAATAAAGGCCCTATCGTCTTACCGAGGCAAAATATAGCATTTTGAACTAAATCAAGGGCCATAACTCCGCTGTTACAAGTCCGATATGAATGGTTTTCGAACTTGTCCGACCTTTCATTGATATTAACAATCTGATAAAGTTTGGTAAAGATCAGATGAACAATGAAGCCCCTATCGTCTTAACGAGGCAAAATATATTTTAACTAAATCAAGGGCCATAACTACGCTGTTACTGGTCCGATATGGCTGGTTTTCGAACTTGTTCGAGCTTTCAACAACATTAACAATCTGATAAAGATTGGTAAAATCGGATGAACAATGAAGCCTCTATCGTCTTAACGAGGCAAAATATAGCAATATAGCATTTTTAACTAAATCAAGGGCCATTACTCTGCTGTTACTTGTCTGATCTGGCTGGTTTGCGAACTCATCCGAGCTTTCATTGATATTAACAACCTGTTAAAGTTTGGTAAAGATCAGATGGAAAATGAAGACTCTATCGTCTTAACGAGCCAAAAGTTAACGCCGACGACGGACGGACGACGGACGGACGACGGACAACTCGGCATCCCATAAGCTCTGCTGGCCTTTGGCCAGTAGAGCTAAAAATAAAGGCTCTTATGATCGTCTTAACGAGGCAAAATATAGCATTTTTAACAAAATCAAGGGCCATAACTCCGCTGTTACTGGTCCGATATGAATGGTTTTCGAACTTGTCCGAGCTTTCATTGATATTAACAATTTGACAAAGTTTGGTAAAGATCGGATGAACAACGAAGCCCCTATCGTCTTAACGAGGCAAAATATAGCATTTTTAACTAAATCAAGGGCCATAACTCCGCTTTTACTGGTCCAATATGGCTGTTTTCGAAAATGTTTGAGCTTTCAAGGGCATTAACAATCTGATAAAGTTTGGTAAAGATCTGATGAACAATGAAGCCCCTAGCGTCTTAACGAGGCAAAATATATTTTAACTAAATCAAGGGCCATAACTCCGCTTTTACTAATCCGGTATGGCTGGTTTTCGAACTTGTCCGAGCTTTCATTGATATTAACAATCTGATAAAGATTGGTAAAGATCGGATGAACAATGAAGCTGCTATCGTCTTAACGAGGCAAAATATAGCATTTTTAACTAAATCAAGGGCCATAACTCAGCTGTTACTCGTCCGATATGGCTGGTTTTCAAACTTATCAGAGCTTTCATTGATATTAACAATGTGGTAAAGATTGGTAAAGATAGGATGAAAAATGAAGGCCCTATTGTCTTAACGAGGCAAAATATACCAATATAGCATTTTTAACTAAATCAAGGGCCATAACTCCGCTGTTACTTGTCCGATTTGGCTTGTTTTCGAACTCATCCGAGCTTTCATTGATATTAACAACATGTTAAAGTTTGGTAAAGATCGGATGAAAAATTAAGGCCCTATCGTCTTAACGAGACAAAAGTTAACGCCGACGCCGGACGGACGACGGACAACTCAGCATCCCATAAGCTCTGCTAGCCTTCGGCTACAATAATTGGTAACAGGAATTCTCACCTGATCGTTAGGAAACTAATCGACTGTACAATGCCTACATGAATCGTCGACTCTTTTTAATCAGTGAATGTCATTATCCTCTTATGATATGCAGATTTGAAAGGAAGTAGAATTAAAAGGGGGGTACCTCAGGCTTGTTGTGGTTGTCTAAGGGTCTGACGAAAAAATTGACAAATAATAATTTCTATCCTAAAGGGCCTGAAATTAATCATTTCTATCCTAAAGGGCCTGAAAATAATAATTTCTATCCTAAAGGGCCTGAACATAATTAATGCACCCCTTATTTACAATAGAAATGCCTTTTGCGCAGTAATATATGGTATCTAACGCTTAACCCTCTACATATATATAATGGACTGTTCTTTCTTTGAATCAGGACCATTCCATTTATGTGACAAAGGGGAGTTTTGGGAAAATTGACTGATCAGCAGCCAGACATTGTAAACCCTGATCAGTCTGCGAGTTATTCGCAGGCTGTCTGGGTTTACAATGGACGCAAAGGCTATTATAGTCGTGCTTAGCGGGTTAAGGGTTAAGTTACACACACAGGTTAATTTAAGCATTTTGCGCCAGATTCCATTTAAAAGTGAATTCAGATTTTTGACCTGAAAAACAAGGTGCTACCACCACATTCTGATTGACAGGACATTTTATTATGAATTGGAACATTTTTAAGATTTTAGATTCTTCTAGAAAAAGATCAAGTGGCCTGTAATGCATTTTGGCCTATCTGACTAGATCATTCTCCATGTCAGGATGATGGGTTGTGCCAAATATAAATATACATAGTTTAACTCTTAACCCGCTACATATATATAATGGACTGTTCTTTCTTTGAATTAAGACCATTCCATTTATGTGACAAAGGGGTGTTATGGGGGGAAATGACTGATCAGCAGCCAGACATTGTGCTTGCAAGCTGATCTGAGTTTACAATGGATGCAAAGGCTATAATATTATAGTCGTGCTTAGCGGGTAAAAGGGTTAACATTTTCCACAAATATCTTTATAGACAAACATGAGAACCCCATCCTGGGATTTTGGAGTTTAGGATTATGGTAATAATTCTGTAAAATGACTTAAAGATCAAAATCTTTGCAAAGGGTCTTGAGAAAATTGTCTTTATATAACTATATATAAAAGCATTTGACCTCCTAGGCACAGCCATTTATTATTATTATTCTTTTTATTGATTATGTATATTTAATTTGCTAGTTGTACACATAAAAGGTTACAGAAATGTTCGTTATAACAAACAAGTCCTCTCAAAAGAAAAGGCGCACATATTAATGAACAAACAAACAAGAAGAAATATGATCTAACCAGAATTGGAAAATTAACTAACAAACAAATTGTCAAATATCTAAATATGAGTATACCCATGATAAATAGTTTATAGGGGGGGTACATCAGGATTTTTCTAGAAACATCTTTAATTATAAAAATGTTCCATTTCATGATAAAACACTTATATCAATCAAATTATGCTGTTAGAACCATGTTGTTAATGTCTAAACTTTGAATACACCATATAGCTAGGACGGAATCAGACGTAAAATGCTGAAATTAACCAAGGTGCGTCACCTAGGATAGCACATATTACTGTGCTGAATCAATTTCTTTGCAAAACAAGGATCATTTTTAGGCTCATTCATTATGTTTTGGCCATGTAGAATAGAAAATGTTAATATTTGTCAATTTTAAGTCGGACACTTAGACCCCCATGAAAAGCCTGATGTACTCCCTTTAACTGTTTTTGTTTGTTTTTTTGGTCATGAACAAAATAAAAAATAATTTGTTCATGAACAAAATAATTAAATAGAACCTCTGCATTTTCAAAATGAGTGTTAGAGATGAGTGAAAACACTAACAAGCTGGTTCCCGAGTTTATTATCTGATTACTAGAAGGCCACGGCCTACATGTCGAGCCCTATTACAAATGTCCAGATGTTTTATTTGACCAAACCAATGTCAATCCCAAGAGATATTAAATTAATGTCAATAAAAGTGGGGGATGCATGTCGTAGCGGACACCGGATGTGACCTATATTTCATCGGCAGTAGGTCACAGCGACCCAACATTTTGCACATTATGTTAGATGTATATAAGGAACATTCTGGTGAAGTCGTAGCCAAAACAGGACATGACCTATATTTTGTCGATATTAGGGCACAGTGACCCGAAATTTTGCACATGATGTTAGATGCACATTAGGAACATTCTGGTGAAATTTGGTGAAATCCTGCGAGAAAGAAGCAAGATACATGTAATAGCAGAGACTTGACATGATCTATATTTCATCAAAAGTAGGTCACAGTGACCCAACATTTTGCAAATGATGTTAGATGCATATAAGGAACATTCTGGTGAAATTCATTGAAAATCCTGCAAGAAAGAAGCAAGAACGCATGTCATAGAGGAGATCGGACGTGACCTATATTTCGTTAAAAGTATACCACAGCATCCCGAAACAAGATATTAAGAAATGAAAATCTGACGGACTGACACACATACATCCAGACGACATTATGATTGCTAAGTTGAGATCAGTAAACAGTCTCGACAATAAATCGAACAACAACAGTTGAATAAAGTATTTATTATATATTAAGAATAGTTTGTGTATGATTTAAAGATTTTGCTCTTTGGTGAAGTTTCTTCGATGGAAATTAAAGTAGGTTTAGTGACTTCAAAACTCAAATCAAAGTTAACCAATTGTTTTTCAAGTTCAAATGTCTTTTAGAGTAAATCACAAATAGTTGTAATTATGAGGTTTCTTCTGATGAAAAATCATATTTTTTATAATCGACATGAAATAAATTTCATTAACATCCACTGTCAACAAAGCCACATGACTTGCATGCAGGAATCTTTTCTGTTTAAACACCTTTTCATACTTCTATATTGGATTCAAGAAGGTATATTTCCTTTTTGTGTTTCTATTCAAAGTTAAGTTATAAGAGAGCACAGTTCACACATAGAGTTGAGCTTTTAATCGTGGCCAAAGTTGAAGTAATGAAAGAGAAATTATGAAAATCACGCTGCATACAAGTCATAAGCATTTATGGATAACCACATACTTATGACGTTATAACCAAAAATTATAGGGAGTGTTTTCCTACAAAGATAAGAGAAAACTAGAAGTTAACCCTAAACTGGGCATGGTTATATATCAATATACTCAGTAAGTCAACCTTTGGATAAGGCATAAACATACCAACAGGTACCTAATTTTAGCACACTTATATAAAATTATGCACAGATTTCAAAAGTTTGGCAAATAAGTGTACAAACATTGATAAAGATTTTTTTTCAAATTGCTGGGATAATGGCCATTCCATTAAAACTTACCCAGGAAGGCAATTTAATAAACATCTATGGGTGAACCCTTTTTTCTAAAAATTGGTTCCTTAACTCAAGTTTGCATCTATGGGTAGGTGTTCAATTTCAAAAGTGCCATCCTGGAGTCCCATGTACGTTTTAATGGGATAGCCCTAAACGGTTTTCTGAACAGTAGGATTTGTTTTTTTAAATAGTTCCGAGCCACAGTAATATAACAATTCCTACCATTTAAAAACATAAACGCTAGCAAACTGACAAATTTGAATTCAGTTAACCCTCTGTATACAAGGTCTTATAGATAGGAAATTTTCACGAGAAAACATTTTTTTTAAGCGAATGAGAAAGTGCTAGGAAACTAGAAAAATACTCACTAGAAAGTCACCCTCACTGAAGTCGTCTGGAAACGCCTTGTACAGCGCCATGTTTCTGGCTTTTTTGTAATACTGGAAAGCAAACACAAATAAGCAATAGTTACGGTATTTCAGAAATGGTCAAACCTGTATTGAGAGACAACTAAATGGTCTCTTAACACAGGTGATGTTTTAACACAGGTGATGTCTTAACACAGGTGATGTCTTAACACAGTACAATTGAGAACTGAAATGCTGGTCTTTTGAAGCAGGTGGTCTCTTTGATAGAGGTGATCTCTTAAACAGGGTTGACGGTATTTCAACATGTTGGCATACAAGTGTCGCGCCATTCCAACCATCAGATTCTGTATTATTCAGCAAGTAAACTGCTATAAAATATTAAACTCTTTTTAACATTCAAGGGACAGAAGGCGATATGGAAGAGTGATTGATGCCAATCGAAATACAGATGAAAACCCTCCTCATGCCCTTCATTTTTATATGTGCATATTTATTAAATTAAGCTGCATGATATCTTTATTTTCATTATCTTTTAACGCTGGTTTTTGTTGCGAAATCAAAAATATTGACTTAAATGGGGTTTATATTGCTAAAAGTTGCACACAATATTTAAATAATGTGTACTTCAATCACAAAGCAATATTGTGATCTCTCGACATGTGCTAAGGTGTATTTAGACCAGCAATGTATAAATCTCAGCTCCCAAGGCGAATTTGATGTTAATTATGTTTGAACAATTACTAGAAGAATAATTACAAATACGTACAACTCCTAAGTTTTTCCAGTCGAGTAGATCACTGAGACGTTCTGTTCTGTTTCTCTGAATAATTCTCTGTCTTCTTGATAAGCATGTGAAGTCAAACATGTACTGAAAAAAAGGAAGAGGTGAAACATGTACTGAAATAGAGGAAGAGGTCAAACATGTACTGAAACAGAGGAAGAGGTTATAACATGTACTGAAAAAGCAGAGGAAATCATCAAGTTCGAGACAATAATAAAGAGGGTACACTACAAGGGGTAGAAATTAACTTTTTTATGCACTCGTAAACTTTGGCCAGTGCAAAAAATATCAACTCGTCAAATTGGAAATCTACTGGACATTGCTTTGAAATGAGGACATAATTTTTCCAGATCTGTTTTTTTTTTCAATATTTTTTTTTCCGGCCATGTTAGCAGCAGATAAAAATTTGCTAGACAGTATCACTGATTACCATTATTTTGTACGTAAAACAGTAGCCAGCGATAGATAGACAAAATGCGACACAGTCTGTCTTGTGCGAGCTAAAAATAGAAGCTCATTAGATAAAATATGACCCTGACGACGGTGTTGCTAACAAAGCGCATGGTTCTGATGTTGTCGAACAACTTCTAAAACAGACCTGAAAACCCGTTATGTTATACATTAAGCGATTTTCTTAACTTGGAAGCAATTTGCAAAATTTTGCCAGCTGTTGAAATTTCAACTCACATTTTCAAATCCAAAACCCGCAAAATGCGAGTTGCAAGGGCTAAATTTGAGCCCTGACTACAAAGACATGTAACTTGTGACAGGCACCCATGGAGAGTGATGATAAAGATCATTTAGACAAACCAAAAACGGAAACACTTCATACCTGGGCTAGTTGCTGTGATGAGTCATCTGGACCCTGGTTACGCCTGTCGATGATGTAGATACCGTAAGACTTGGGGTCGACCACATTTTCCTTCATAAAGCAGCCGAATCCGGACAGGTCACTCGTCATGCTCGGGATACCCATTACTGTACACTCCGCTGAGGAACAGAGGTAGTCATTGTTATGTTTGTGTTTCATGAAATATGGACGAATTTCCAATTTGGATTAGTGTGTGTCAAGGTATGTACACAGATAATGTCTTTTCTTGAAATTCACAAAAAAAACACTGTTTAAAGCAAAAGTTAAGGAAAGACGATGGACTGTATATGGACGATGGAGGAAGGGTGATTCCAAAATGTCACATCTGATTTTATTAAACAAATTTTGTGCAATAATTATTGTATTTTAAGTACATCTAGAAATCAGACCTGGTGTGTATCCCCATGGTTCATAGTAGGACGGAAACACTCCAAGGTGGCAGCCACGGACAAAGTCTTCATAATCTAGACCAATCAGTGGACTGGTAGAGGTAAGAAACTCGGGGTGGAAAATAACCTTTAAACAGAGAAACATAATGATTAGTTCATTTTAAGAAGGCTTCAAGTTAGAACAGAATTTAAACAAGGCACATGAGTTATCCTCATGTAAAAGTCTCCACACGTCAGCAATGACCAACAGCCAGCATCATTGCAGGGTTCGACACTAGCAGTAGTCCGAGACCACCAGAATTTGCCTCAGATTACCTAGACCTCCAAGCTGAGTAGTCCCGGGGAATACCTACTTTTAACAAAAGAAATAGACATAAACATCAACTTAGTAATAAAACTTAAACAAGAGGTCAATGACCTTGAAGCTCTACTGATTGATTTTGATTTCAGGAAGTAGTCGCTACAAACTTGTTTTTTGAAAATTTATTTTTAGCCGTGGCAGCCATCTTGAATTTCCGGCCGACCTGAAATTTTGCTAGGATCAATTAGACATCAAGAGCAACATTCCTGTGAAGTTCATGAAAATCCGTCAAGTAGTTTCAGAGGAGTAGTCGCTACAAGTTTTCATTATATAATTCTATGTAAACAAAGATGGCCGCTGACAGCCATGTTTAACATCGAATCAAAATGATTTTTGACAAGGACCAACATCATGTAATGCTGATCATTTTAGAAAAAGTCCCATATCAATATCACTTATAGTTTTCAAGAAGTAGTCGCTACAAACTTGCATTTTGAAAATCTATTTTTAGCCATGGCGGCCATCTTGAATTTCCGGCCGACCTGAAATTTTGCTAGGATCAATTAGACATCAAGAGCAACATTTCTGTGAAGTTTCATGAAAATCCGTCAAGTAGTTTCAGAGGAGTAGTCGCTACAAGTTTTCATTATATAACTCTATGTAAACAAAGATGGCCACTGGCAGCCATGTTTAATGTCGAATCAAAATAATGTTCGACTCGGATAACCATCATGTCATGCTGATTATTTTAGAAAAAGTCCCATATCAATATCACTTATAGTTTTCAAGAAGTAGTCGCTACAAACTTGTATTTTGAAAATCTATTTTTAGCCATGGCGGCCATCTTGAATTTCCGGCCGACCTGAAATTTTGCTAGGATCAATTAGACATCAAGAGCAACATTTCTGTGAAGTTTCATGAAAATCCGTCAAGTAGTTTCAGAGGAGTAGTCGCTACAAGTTTTCATTATATAACTCCATGTAAACAAAGATGGCCACTGGCAGCCATGTTTAATGTCGAATCAAAATAATGTTCGACTCGGATAACCATCATGTCATGCTGATCATTTTAGAAAAAGTCCCATATCAATATCACTTATAGTTTTCAAGAAGTAGTCGCTACAAACTTGTATTTTGAAAATTTATTTTTAGCCGTGGCGGCCATCTTGAATTTCCGGCCGACCTGAAATTTTGCTAGGATCAATTAGACATCAAGAGCAACATTCCTGTGAAGTTTCATGAAAATCCGTCAAGTAGTTTCAGAGGAGTAGTCGCTACAAGTTTTCATTATATAACTCTATGTAAACAAAGATGGCCGCTGGCAGCCATGTTTAACGTCAAATCCAAACGATTTTCGACAAGGACCAACATCATGTCATGCTGATCATTTTATAAAAAGTCCCATATCAATATCACTTATAGTTTTCAAGAAGTATTCGCTACAAACTTGTATTTAAAAAATCTATTTTTAGCTTTGGCGGCCATCTTGGATTTCACATCAACATGAATTTTTGCTAGGATCAACTAGACTTCATGGGCAACATTTCTGTAAAGTTTTATGAATATCCATCCAGTAGTTTCAGAGGAGTAGTCGCTACAAATAAAAGTTAACGGACGGACGGACGGACAGACAGACGGACAGACGGCGGACAGACGGACGGACGACGGACGCCGCACCACGGCATAAGCTCTGCTGATCTCTGATCAGTAGAGCTAAAAATAGAACATCTTTATTATAATTTTTCACCGAAGTTTGTTAAATCTCCTATCCAAAGGTGTTTTCACTTCAAAAATGCGATGTGTTTGTGGCAAAAACGAGATGTTGTGATGTAAGCTTTTCACGGACATAACTGGTATTGCTCATGATATTGTGAATATGAGAAGGGTACTCGGAAGAGTTTATTGCATCACGCATGTTTTTTCCCCTAAACTAGTTTTGACCTAACATATGAACAAATAAAGTAGGGTAGCTATTTAAGTTATTGTTGATTTAAATTGATTACAAATTTCCCCGTAATAAACATCAATCGAAGTTAAAATGGGCATAAATACAATCGTCAACAATACGGAGCCAAAACTGTATAAACAGCATGCTACGAACAAGCATTGGGACGAATCGTTTGACTGAAATAGATAAGTTTCTGATGGAACTGGCAATACCCAATAAAAACATTGGTTTTTGCGAATATCCATTTTTGAAGAAATGTGGAAATACCTGGGGGCTAAATCTTTCAGTCAAGAAAGTGAAATCAAATAAAGAGAAAAGGGAACATGGACATCTGTAAGACAAAGCAAAAATGGTGTTTCAATTAAATGGCTCATGTACAATGATGAAAAAACATAAAATGACAGGTAAGGACTAAGGTGTGTCTGCAAGCATTTTAAGTTGTTACAGGCTGTTTGGTATGACCAGGAAGATGTGGATCCTGATTTTATCGGACTTTAAAAGACTTCTGCAGAGTAAGGCCATCAGGCAGATGTGTGACTTAATACTGAATAGGTAGAATCCATCTTTTTGGAGAGTTTTTCATTTATGTCCACTGTTTCCTTTATTACTTGTATTCTGTTTAGTTCAAACCCCTTTATTCTGAGGTTTATATTTTGAAAATTAGCCAGACTACCAAAATCTGTGCAGGACTACTTGATTTTGGAAGTTGGTGTCAAACCCTGCCATTGCATGTGCCATCATGCAGAACTGCTGCACTGTTAGAAGAAGATCCATTTAGACAGCATCACTGCACATGCCAACAGTGGATCCATTCAGGCAGCAACATAAACTAGAACTATCACTGAAGGTGATGAATACCCCCACTTTTTTGCTATAGCCAATGAGGATGGGCAAAATCAAGAATAATAAATGTCAAAGTTATCTGTTATTTTTTTAATGTGAAAAATATTCTAAGTAAAACAAAGGTCCATAATTCTGTACAAAAAAAATTGCAGAATCGAAAAACTGTTGATGCAGAGACACATCATATCATCACGTGTGAACTGTATGTCAAGTGTAATAACAAGCCATGAAAAGTTTCAAGTGGAAGCCATATGAAGTTCATTATAGAGTGAAAAATTCTAAGTCAAATAAAGGGCAATAATTCTGTAATCAATTATGCATCAACAATGTGTGATGTAGAGGCACATAAGAATATCAGTTGTTATGTGTAATGAAGTTTGGGAACAATCTATTCAAAAATGTTTGAGAAAAAAATGTGTTAACAGGTCATTATACAATATTACAGTGGAAAATTCAAAGTCAGACAAAGGGCCATAATTCTGCAATACATTACGCAATCAATGATGGGTGATGTACAGGGACATAAGGTCATCAGTTGTTATGTCTATATTAAGTTTGGGAACAATCAATTCGAAAATGTTTGAAAAAAATATGTTAACATGTCATTATACAATATTACAGAGGAACATTCTAAGTCAAATAAAAGGCCATAATTCTGTAATAAATTAGGCAATCAATGATTGGTGATGTACAGGGACATAAGGTTGTCAGTTGTTATGTCTATATTAAGTTTGGGAACAATCAATTCGAAAATGTTTGAGAAAAAATGTGTTAACATGTCATTATACAATATTACAGAGGAACATTCTAAGTCAAATAAAAGGCCATAATTCTGTAATAAATTAGGCAATCAATGATTGGTGATGTACAGGGACATAAGGTTGTCAGTTGTTATGTCTATATTAAGTTTGGGAACAATCAATTCGAAAATGTTTGAGAAAAAATGTGTTAACATGTCATTATACAATATTACAGAGGAACATTCTAAGTCAAATAAAAGGCCATAATTCTGTAATAAATTAGGCAATCAATGATTGGTGATGTACAGGGACATAAGGTTGTCAGTTGTAATGTCTATATTAAGTTTGGGAACAATCAATTCGAAAATGTTTGAGAAAAAATGTGTTAACATGTCATTATACAATATTACAGAGGAACATTCTAAGTCAAATAAAAGGCCATAATTCTGTAATAAATTAGGCAATCAATGATTGGTGAATGATATACAGGGACATAAGGTTGTCAGTTGTTATGTGTATATTAAGTTCGGGAACAATCAATTAAAAAATATTTGAGAAAAATGTGCTAACATGTCATTATACAATATTACAGAGGAACATTCTAAGTCAAATAAAGGGCCATAATTCTGTAATAAATTAGGCAATCAATGACTGGTGATGTAAAGGGACATAAGTTTGTCAGTTGTTATGCGTACATGAAGTTTGGGAACAATCAATTCAAAATTGTTTGAGAAAAATGTGTTAACATGTCATTATACAATATTAGAGTGGAAAATTCTAAGTCAAACAAAGGGCCATTACATTCTGTAACAAATTAGGCAATCAATGATGGGTGATGTAGAGGGACATAAAGTCGTCAGTTTTTACGAGTATATGAAGTGCGGGAACAACCCGTTCAAAAGTGTTTGTGATATGCAAGTATTAAAATGTGTTACGGGATGCGACGTGACGGGACACAACGTTACGACAAAAATATTACGTGACTGGACGCGACGGGAAAAAAATGTGTTATGTGACGGGACGTTATGGACAACGTGGTTCCTATATAGCCCCTAATTTGTGAAAGCGGAAGTATAATTAAGGAAGAGGTCAATCTGGTAACACAAATATATAATGACAAGGCACTTACTATCAGCATGTAGATTTCAAGACCTGAGCCAATGCTAAATCCTTATTTTCCATGCAATGACTAGGATGATACAAGCAGGAACAATTATGGCTTGTGATGACCAAGTTGTAATTATTTCCTGTCCCCCATACCTTATATGCTGCCTTCTGGTATTAAAATAACAAAACAAATATTCTTTATACTTATTTTAAATATCGAACCCAGACTGCTGAACCCTTTTTAATTTATTCCTGTTTTCAAATTCTGAAAATAAAATCATATTTACATGCATCTTCCTGTTATTCAGACATACATATTTCATTCAAAATCACCGTTTTACTTATAGAACACATGGCATTTTCATAGTGGCAAAGCCCTCAATACATACCTTAACTCTATCATGTCTTGCATTAAAGAGGCTACATTTGCGTAGAGCATTCAGAATCTGGTCATTGTTATCGTCGGCAACATTGTGTGTACAGATTGGTGGTAGACTGGATCTCTGAAATGTAAAATTAACAGGGCGAGTTTTATGTACGGTTCAACGGATCAAACATGTCAATACAGGCATCGGCCTAACACAAACAGATGCTTTACAGAAAGTACGTATGTGTTTATGGGGTTTTACGATGCTTCAATCTTTCCATCATATCATGACGGTGTCTACTTGTAGAAGTTAGCTTAATGATCAACTTTATAGTGCTTCCACACTGGAATATCACGCAGTAGACATGACATGATACCCCACCCAGTCACATCATACTGACGCCAGGCAGACCAAGCCTACTGACACCGGGCAGACCGAGCCTACTGACACCAGGCAGACCAAGCCTACTGACACCAGGCAGACCAAGCCTACCAACACCAGGCAGACCGAGCCTACCGACACCAGGCAGATCAAGCCTACCGCACCAGGCAGACCAAGCCTACTGACATCAGGCAGACCAAGCCAACCGACACCAGGCAGACCAAGCCTACCGACACCAGGTAGACCAAGCCTACTGACACCGGGCAGACCAAGCCTACTGACACCAAGCCCAAGCCTACTGACATCGGGCAGACCAAGCCTACCGCACCAGGCAGACCAAGCCTACGGACACTAGGCAGACTCTGTGTACAGACACCGGACAGACCAAGCCTACCGACACCAGGCAGACCAAGCCTACAGACACCGGACAGACCAAGCCTACCAACACCGGACAGACCAAGACTACTGACACCAGGCAGACCAAGCCTACATTTTATATGGTTAACGTTATACAAGAGCAATACTAGTACCACCTTTCTGCAGTCTTTGGGAATATGCCATTACATGCATGAAACCAGTGTAAGCATACCTGCGATGAGAAGATGCATCTTTTTAACTTGACAATGTCCTCTTGATGTAGAATATCTTCACCTGATGGAACCTCGCCCCTGCACATAATAAAGTGAACAGAGGTACAATCAAATTTATTTTAGAGATCATCAATTGTTAATATTTAGAGATCAAATCTATATAGTGGCCAATGGTATTTACCGGTCACATGTAATCAAAGTCTGTCAAAGTTGATGAAAGAGAGCTGATTATTTTTCAATTCTTTCACATAGAATTCTTAACTCTTTTTTTTTACATCTAAAGTTTCTATCCTACCCAAAATTTTGTTTCTTAAAATATTGCTTTATTTAGGCCAGAAACAAACACACCTGTGTTTCTGGTTACCCGACCCTACATTTTTTTATCAAAAAAAAAAAAGGACGAAAAAGCTGGGTACGAAGCAGTAATGTACGAAAAAATTGAGTACGAAACATGCGCTAAAACATGGCCGCCTCCATGGTGCACTGCGCATCCGTTTTGGCTTTTAGAATTGGAAAATGCAGCAGAGCAGAAGTTATGAAAAACAGATTTGTTCTTCCAATACCACCCAGCCTCAGGAAATTATAAAATTCAATCTTATGCAAACTCGTAATGGCAGAAAATATGTGTTTTCAATTTACTTTATTCAAAACAAACAAGTTAGGAAGATATCATGCGGTTGTTTTCCTTCTCTTCTTGCAAAATCACTACAAATTAACTACTTGACAAAGTTAAAGATACCGTTAACATCATCCAAACCACATGGGCAAAAAAAAAAAAGCCACGTTTTAATCAAATAAAAAACACTTAACAAACATAACTATTTAAGTGGACAGTAGTTTCCCAAGACTGACTGATTTTCAAGTGTAATTTACCGTAGTGACTTCTCAAAGATTCGCTTTCCTATCTGATTTTGAATATGGCTGACTGTTTCTCTCAACTGCTTGGCAATGGCCTGACCTCGCAAGGATTCAACATTATAGTTGTTTGTTCTTGCTGGGAATATCAGGAATGCGATAATGGTCATATCACTGCCCGCTGCCTGCAAAGATATCAGACAAATAAATATCTTCTGCTGCAATAGTTATAAGTCGACCCTGACATGAACAATAATCTCCAACTCCCATGTCAACAACAGTCTCTGACCCTTATATGTACTGTAATTTCCAACCCTTACATTTGTACAGTAAACTCTTACCCAGACATGTACAGTAATCTCCAACCCAGACATGTACAGTAATCTCCAACCCAGATATGTTCAGTAAACTCTAAGCAAGACAATGTACAGTAATTTCCAGCCATGACATGTACAATACTCTCTGACACTGACAGGTACAGTAATCTCCAACCCTGACATGTACAGTAATCTCCAACCCAGACATGTACAGTAATCTCCAACCCAGATATGTTCAGTAAACTCTAAGCAAGACAATGTACAGTAATTTCCAGCCATGACATGTACAATACTCTCTGACACTGACACGTACAGTAATCTCCAACCCTGACATGTACAGTAATCTCCAACCCAGACATGTACAGTAATCTCCAACTCAGATATGTTCAGTAAACTCTAAGCAAGACAATGTACAGTAATTTCCAGCCATGACATGTACAATACTCTCTGACACTGACACGTACAGTAATCTCCAACCCTGACACGTACAGTAATCTCCAACCCTGACATGTACAGTAATCTCCAACCCTGACACGTACAGTAATCTCCAACCCTGACATGTACAGTAATCTCCAACTCCGACATGTACAATACTCTCCGACCCTTAGATGTGTAGTAAAACTGTTTTCAATACAGATTATTGTAGTATCTCAGGGCACATTAACCTAGAAACTGAATAAAATAGGTAATGTAAACTAGACTGATACATTGTGGCAAGAAAAACACCAGTACAATTATGAAGATAAGAATCCTTCAGCATCACATATGGTTAGATTATTTATATCACATATGGTTAGATTATTTATATTGACCGCTTTACTCTGGGACCCTTACAGACTAGATATTTGTCTCAATGGTATAAAGCAACCAGTTCTTAATATCAAGGTAACACAGAAAAGTAGAATTGGAAGCATAAGTTGTTGTATACCATGTAACAGCTTACCTTCAAGAAGTGATTTAAACGTGCTAGAGACTCTATAAACATATCTGCTCCTTTGTTCGAAAACTCGTAACGACCGGCGGTGAAAAAATACAGGGTTTTATCTAGGTCGAAGTCGTAGTGTCTGAAACAAAGGAAGGAGGAAATGATTTAAGAAGAGCTGAATTTACCAGACCATCTAATTAATGCCCTCATCTTATGAACCATAGAGTGAGAGTAAATACCCTGGTCTTTTAAAGCAGGTAGTCTCTTAAGCAGGATTGACTGCATAAATTGTGTCATAAAACTCTCGTTTAATCTTCCAAAATACATGAAAGTTCTAAAACTTACAATATAAACGTATGTAAATCTACATGTTAAGAAGAGGAAAACCAAGGACCTAGAGAAAAATACATTATATCAGCAACAACAAAAGACTCTTTTCGCATAACTTACCCATAAAAATGACCTTTGACATAACTCGCTCATAAAAATGACATTTGACATAACTTACCCATAGAAATGACCTTTGACATAACTTACCCATAAAAATGACCTTTGACTTAATTTACCCATAACAATGACCTTTGACATAATTTACCCATAAAAATGACCTTTGACATAACTTACCCATAAAAATGACCTTTGACAAAGTCATGAATCTTTTCCTTGGCAATTGCATGGAGATTTTGAAACTCGTGGATGGCACTAAACTTCTTTACATTCAAACCATTTGGTGTAATTATATCTGAAATGAAACAATTTGGCGTAATTATATCTGAAATGAAACCATCTGGCGAAATTATATCTGAAATCAAACTATTTGGCGTAATTAAATCTGAATCAAACCATTTGGCCCAGTTATATCTGAAATCACACAATCTGGTGCAAAATATCTGAAATCGATGAAAAATATACAAACATATCTATCCTTTAACTTTGACTTGATATTAAATCTAAATTTCTTTTTACAAACATGTACAACTTCAAATGAAATATACTTTTACTGAAAAATAAAGAATGCACACTGATGAACCCTTCTTAGGAATAAAAAGCAAAATTCTTTTTTTTGTTGGACAGTGACCTTGACTTTACTCTTAATTGAATTGAATTGGATTTTATAGTCGCACCAACAGCTAAGGTCATATGGCGACTTTCCAGCTTCCATTGGTGGAGGAAGATCCCAGGTGCCCCTCCGGGCAATTTTCGTGCACGGGCGGGCACCTGGGTAGAACCACCGACGTTCCGCAAGCCAGCTGGATAGCTTCCTCACATAAAGATTCCTAGGCCCCTGAGGGATCGAACCTACAGCGGTGAGGGGCAAGTGATTTCAAGTTCGAGACGTTAACCACTCGGCCACGGACGCCCAGACTTTACTCTTAAGTGTTTAAATAAATCTGCACTATCCGAGATACAACTATAACCAAAGTTTCAAAGGTCTAGTGCATAGAGTTTGTGAGGAAATGACATAAACCCAAAACTTGAATGTTGCCGCAGCCGCCGCCGGAAAAGCAACACCTATGTCTCTTTTTTTTCCTCGAAAAATGGAGACAAAAACAAGTTTTACTAGATACTATAATTATATATATAGTAGCTGTGTATAGGATCTGACCTGGTTTGCGTTTGAGCAGGTGTTCGGCTTCTACCCCAGTGATTTCCGACACCGTGGTGAATACGTGCGTGGTGTGTACTGCAGCTCTCTCCATACAATATCTGTGGTATATCTGTCTGTCTCCTGCCTCCTTGTCAAGTTGAAACTGAAAGCAATGCATGGAACTCAAGTTTTATGACACAATTATGATACTTGATTAATCCAATGAGGTGTTAATTTCATCCATCCAAATCACGACTACGCTAATGCTGTCATTCGCGTCATCGAGAGTGATTTTGTATAAGCTGTGTAGCTTGTTTTGTAATGGATGTTAAGCAAATAAAGTTTATAGTTTTAAATTATTTCTCCTTCAAGATCAAATTTACAAAAAAGTTTAACTACACTATTTTGCTAAACACTAAACTATGACTGGTAGATGGATATAGACAATTATAAGGACAATGAACTATACCTCACCTTATCTAGATTATGGGTAGTGAACTATACCTCACCTTGTCTAGACTATACCTCACCTTGTCTGGATTATGGGTAGTGAACTATACCTCACCTTATCTGGATTATGGGTAGTGAACTGTACCTCACCTTGTCTAGATTATGGGTAGTGAACTATACCTTACCTTATCTAGATTATGGATAGTGAACTACATCGCACCTTGTCTAGATTATGGGTAGCGAACTATTCCTCACCTTGTCTAGATTATGGGTAGTGAACTACACCTCACCTTATCTAGGTTATGGGTAGTGAACTATACCTCACCTTGCCCAGATTATGGGTAGTGAACTATACCTCACCTTATCTAGATTAAGGGTAGTGAACTATACCTCACCAGGTCTAGATTATTGTAGAAATCTATGCTCGCAGAACACAGACAGTGCTCCAGTAGCGTGGGCCGGGTAGTGAGCTATACCTCACCTTATCTAGATTATTGTAGAAATCTATGCTCCCAGCACACAGATAACGTCCCAGTAGCGTGGCATGGGTAGTGAACATTGTACTACAGTCAATCTGTCTGGTTCGCAACAAAATGAGACCAACTCCCGCCAACCACTCGTGGAAATGTGCTATAATAAACGGCTTTCCTTCCAATCTATTCCTAAACTGAAACAAAGTGTTTATTGACATTAATTGGTTGCAACATTCTTTTACATTATTAATTTATTATAGTAAGAAAGGTAAGAACAAAATTTAGACAATTACATTTAAGGACCTTCATGGATTTTCTCAATAAATTGCGTTAACTAAAACTATCGAGCTGTTATTGGTTTATTCTAGTAGTATTTTTTGATATACTGAAAAGTTTTACATTTGGTTTAAGGAACTATTAACAATATGTTACCAAATTTGCTTTACATACCTAATATGAGACTATTAAAATACAATATTTAAACCACACTTCAACTGCTGATAAATCAACAAACTGACACATTTGAGATGTATTCGAGGACTTTTAAAAAAGCCTCATGTATATATTTTCAATAATTTTTACATGCAACTTTTAAACTAATGTCGCTATAGCTCTTGTATATATCGACTACTCAAAACCGTTTTTTCGCAATAATCAATTTTGCGCTATATGAAGTAGAAGTGAAAAATTATTTTGAAATAAGATATTAACTACGGTATAATCTTTTGTTTATTTTCATTGAGGCGTTTTTCAAGTCCTCGAGTATATAAACTTCACTTATGCTGCTGATATAAACTTCACTTACACTGCTAATAAACCAGGCAACAAGGTTACCAAATATACAAGCGTCGTTAGACTCTCTGTCATGCCACGGAATACCGATGTTTGTTTTCTCCCACAGCTCGTGCTTGAACCCATCCAACTTCCACGCGGCTGACCCAATGTCAAACAGAATAACCTTTGGATATCCATCAATCAGCCATCTACCAAAGTATACCTGTACAGAAATAACAAATACATGAAATAAAACCCATTTGTCACTTTTTGTAGAAAGTACAATATTTTAGATGATGTCCTGGCATCTGCTCAGTGAATTGCAGTTTTAACTCACAGTAACCTTTAAAATACTGGACCGATTTCAATAATTTACAACTCATACAAACTTTTGTAAACAAATCAAACAGATGAAAAGTTGTTTGTGACATTTAAATTTCTGCTTGTGTTTTACATCATGTTAGGCCATATATGATGACTGATTATACCCTCGTTTTTGAAACAAGAGGTCAATGACCTTGAAGCTCTACTGATTGATTTTGATTTCAGGAAGTAGTCGCTACAGACTTGTTTTTTGAAAATCTATTTTTAACCGTGGCGGCCATCTTGAATTTCCGGCCGACCTGAAATTTTGCTAAGATCAATAAGACATTAAGAGCAACATTCCTGTGAAGTTTCATGAAAATCCGTCAAGTAGTTTCAGAGAAGTAGTCGCTACAAGTTTTCATTATATAACTCTATGTTAACAAAAATGGCCGCTGGCAGCCATGTTTAACGTCAAATCAAAACGATTTTCGACAAGGACCAACATCATGTCATACTGATCATTTTAGAAAAAGTCCCATATCAATATCTCTTATTGTTTTGAAAAAGTAGTCTCTACAAACTTATTTATTTTAAATCTATTTTTAGCTGTGGCGGCCATCTTGAATTTCCGGCCGACCTGAAATTTTTCTAGGATCAACTAGACATCAAGAGCAACATTCCTGTGAAGTTTCATGAACATCCGTCAAGCAGTTTCAGAGGAGTAGTCGCTACAAGTTTTTACTATATAACTCTATGTGACCAAAGATGGCCACTGGCAGCCATGTTTAACGTCGAATCAAAATAATTTTCCACAAGGATCTACATCATGTCATGCTGATCATTTTAGAAAAAGTCCCATATCAATATCACTTATAGTTTTCAAGAAGAAGTCTCTACAAACTTATTTTTTAAAAATCTATTTTAGCTGTGACGGCCATCTTGAATTTCCGGCCGACCTGAAATTTTTCTAGGATCAATTAGACATCAAGAGCAACATTCCTGTGAAGTTTCATGACAATCCGCCAAGTAGTTTCAGAGGAGTAGTCGCTACAAGTTTTTAATATATAACTCTATGTAACCAAAGATGGCCACTGGCAGCCATGTTTAACGTCGAATCAAAATAATTTTCCACAAGGATCTACATCATGTCATGCTGATCATTTTAGAAAAAGTCCCATATCAATATCACTTATAGTTTTCAAGAAGTAGTCGCTACAAACTTATTTTTTAAAAATCTATTTTTAGCTGTGACGGCCATCTTGAATTTCCGGCCGACCTGAAATTTTTCTAGGATCAATTAGACATCAAGAGCAACATTCCTGTAAAGTTTCATGACAATCCGCCAATTAGTTTCAGAGGAGTAGTCGCTACAAGTTTTTACTATATAACTCTATGTAAACAAAGATGGCCGCTGGCAGCCATGTTTAACGTTGAATCAAAACGATTTTTGACTAGGATCAACATCATGTAATGCTGATCATTTTAGAAAAAGTCCCATATCAATATCACTTATAGTTTTCAAGAAGTAGTCGCTACAAACTTATTTTTTAAAAATCTATTTTTAGCTGTGACGGCCATCTTGAATTTCCGGCCAACCTGAAATTTTTCTAGGATCAATTAGACATCAAGAGCAACATTCCTGTAAAGTTTCATGACAATCCGCCAAGTAGTTTCAGAGAAGTAGTCGCTACAAGTTTTTACTATATAACTCTATGTAAACAAAGATGGCCGCTGGCAGCCATGTTTAACGTTGAATCAAAACGATTTTTGACTAGGATCAACATCATGTCATGCTGATCATTTTAGAAAAAGTCCCATATCAATATCACTTATAGTTTTCAAGAAGTAGTCGCTACAAACTTGAATTTAAAAAATCTATTTTTAGCTTTGGCGGCCATCTTGGATTTCACATCAACATGAATTTTTGCTAGGATCAACTAGACTTCATGGGCAACATTTCTGTAAAGTTTTATGAATATCCATCCAGTAGTTTCAGAGGAGTAGTCGCTACAAATAAAAGTTAACGGACGGACGGACAGACAGACGGACGGACAGACGGACGACGGACGCCGCACCACGGCATAAGCTCTGCTGATCTCTGATCAGTAGAGCTAAAAAAACAGGGTATATTAAAATCGCCTCCGTTTGTCCGTGCGTCTGTCCGTCACCGCATCTTCTCCTAAACCGCTGAACAGAATTCAATCAAACTTCGGGTATGACATCACCATATGATGACGGTGTGCAAGAGCACTACTATTTTTGGCTCCGAGCCCAGGGGCCGTCTGGGGTCAAAAGGTAAAATAAACTAAAAATTCAATTACACTGTCATTTTTTCATATTTTTGATATATGTAATCGTCTATAGAAGATAAACAACATATCAGACAATTTTTTTTATTTTGCAACCTCGAACTGATTTTCGACAATGACATGTCACGCTGATCATTTTAGAAGAAGTCACATATCAATATCACTTACAGTTTTCAGGAAGAAGTCGCTACAATTATTTTTTTTAATCTATTTTTAGCCGTGGTGGCCATCTTGAATTTCCAGCCGGCCTAAAAAAATTCTAGGATCAATTAGACAGCAACAAAAACATTCTTGGGAAGTTTCATGAAAATCTGTTGAGTAGTTTCAGAGAAGCAGTCGCTACAAGTTTTTAATATAACTCTATGTAAACAAAGATGGCCGCTGGCATCGAGGTTTAATGTTGAATCAAATTAATTTTTAACAACGAACAACATGTCATGCTGATCATTTTAGAAAAAGTCTCATGTCAATATCACTTATAGTTTTCTGCTTGTGTTTTACATCATGTTAGGCCATATATGATGATTGATTATACCCACGTTTTTGAAAACAAGAGGTCAATGACCTTGAACTCTACTGATAGGTTTTTGATAGCTAGATCAGCATTCCTGTGAAGTTTCATGAAAATCCGTCAAGTAGTTTCAGAGGAGTAGTCGCTACACGCTTTTACTGGAGGCCATGTTTAATGTCGAATCAAAACAATTTTTGACAAGGATCAACATCATGTCATGCTGAACATTTTAGAAAAAGTCCCATGTCAATATCACTTATAGTTTTTAAGAAGTAGTCGCTACAAACTTGTTTTTTAAAAATCCAAATCCATATTGAATTTCTGGCCGACCGGACATTTCGCTAGGATCAACAAGCTATCAAGCTATCAAGAGCAACATTCTTGTGAAGTTTTATGAAAATCAGTCAAGTAGTTTCAGAGGAGTAGTCGCTACACGCTTTTACTATATAACTCTATGTAAACAAAGATGGCCACTGGCAGCCATGTGTAATGTTGAATCAAAATAATTATCTACAAGGATCAACATCATGTCACGCTGATCATTTTAGAAAAACTCCCATATCAATAACACTTATAGTTTTCAAGAAGTATCTGTTACAAACTTGTTTCTTAAAAATCTATTTTTAGCTGTGGCGGCCATCTTGAATTTCCAGCCGATCTGAAAATTTGCTAGGATCAATTAGACATCAGGAGCAACATTCCTGTGAAGTTTCATGAAAATCCGTCAAGTTGTTTCAGAGGAGTAGTCGCTACAAGTTTTTATTATATAACTCTATGTAAACAAAGATAGCCGCTGGTGGCCATGTTTAATGTCGAATCAAAACAATTTTCGACAAGAGTCAACATTATGTCATGCTGATCATTTAAAAAAAAAGTCCCATGTCAGTATCACTTATAGTTTTCAAGAATATTCGCTACAAACTTGTTTTTTTAAAAGTCCATTTTTACCGTGGCGGCCTCTTGAATTCTGACCGACCTGAAATTTTGCTAGGATCAATTAGACATCAAGAGCAACATCCCTGTGAAGTCTCATGAAAATCAGACAAGTAGTTTCAGAGGAGTAGTCGCTACAAGTTTTTACTAAATAACTCTATGTGAACAAGAGCGGCAGCCATGTTTAACGTTGAATCAAAACGATCAACATCATGTCATGCTGATCATTTTAGAAAATCCCATATCAGCAGTGCTCAAGAAATAGGATAGCCCGACGCCCGGGGCTCCTCGAAATCCATTCCGGGCCTGTCTCATTTTGCAGACGAGGAGCCTGTCGGGCCTGTCTAAAAAAAAAGAAAAAAAAAAGAAAAAGAAAATCCCCAAAAAAATCAGTTTAACTGGATCTCAAGCTCAAGTTCCTGAAGACAAAATACTCCCATGTGTATTGTGAACTGTGAAAACACTTGCAATAAAGTAATTAAAATGTGTTATACACACATTGAAACAATAAGAAGTTTGAATATTTTGCCTGGCTTCGTGTCGGCAGTTTGTCACAACTTCGAGGTCGACAGTTGTTGACATAAAACTCATTATTCTGCTATTAGGGTTGTGTTTTCTTTCCTTTGTGATAAGAAATACCGTTTTTGTCATTAACAAGAGGTCAATGACCTTGAAGCTCTACTGATTGAATTTGATTTCAGGAAGTAGTCGCTACAGACTTGTTTTTTGAAAATCTATTTTTAACCGTGGCGGCCATCTTGAATTTCCGGCCGACCTGAAATTTTGCTAAGATCAATAAGACATTAAGAGCAACATTCCTGTGAAGTTTCATGAAAATCCGTCTGGTTGTTTCAAAGAAGTAGTCGCTACAAGTTTTCATTATATAACTCTATGTAAACAAAGCAGCCATGTTTAAGGTCAAATCAAAACGATTTTCGACAAGGACCAACATCATGTCATACTGATCATTTAAGAAAAAGTCCCATATCAATATCTCTTATTGTTTTGAAGAAGTAGTCGCTACAAACTTATTTATTTTAAATCTATTTTTAGCTGTGGCGGCCATCTTGAATTTCCGGCCGACCTGAAATTTTTCTAGGATCAACTAGACATCAAGAGCAACACTCCTGTGAAGTTTCATGAACATCCGTCAAGTAGTTTCAGAGGAGTAGTCGCTACAAGATTTTACTATATAACTCTATGTAACCAAAGATGGCCACTGGCAGCCATGTTTAACGTCGAATCAAAATAATTTTCCACAAGGATCTACATCATGTCATGCTGATCATTTTAGAAAAAGTCCCATATCAATATCACTTATAGTTTTCAAGAAGTAGTCGCTACAAACTTATTTTTTAAAAATCTATTTTTAGCTGTGACGGCCATCTTGAATTTCCGGCCGACCTGAAATTTTGATAGGATCAATTAGACATTAAGAGCAACATTCCTGTAAAGTTTCATGACAATCCGCCAAGTAGTTTCAGAGGAGTAGTCGCTACAAGTTTTTACTATATAACTCTATGTAAACAAAGATGGCCGCTGGCAGCCATGTTTAACGTTGAATCAAAACGATTTTTGACTAGGATCAACATCATGTAATGCTGATCATTTTAGAAAAAGTCTCATATCAATATAACTTATAGTTTTCAAGAAGTAGTCGCTACAAACTTATTTTTTAAAAATCTATTTTTAGCTGTGACGGCCATCTTGAATTTCCGGCCGACCTGAAATTTTTCTAGGATCAATTAGACATTAAGAGCAACATTCCTGTAAAGTTTCATGACAATCCGCCAAGTAGTTTCAGAGAAGTAGTCGCTACAAGTTTTTACTATATAACTCTATGTAAACAAAGATGGCCGCTGGCAGCCATGTTTAACGTTGAATCAAAACGATTTTTGACTAGGATCAACATCATGTCATGCTGATAATTTTAGAAAAAGTCCCATATCAATATCACTTATAGTGTTCAAGAAGAAGTCGCTACAAACTTGTATTTTAAAACTCTATTTTTAGCTTTGGCGGCCATCTTGGATTTCACATCAACATGAATTTTTGCTAGGATCAACTAGACTTTATGGGCAACATTTCTGTAAAGTTTCATGAATATCCATCCAGTAGTTTCAGCTGTGAAGTCGCTACAAATAAAAGTTTACGGACAGACGGACAGACGGACGGACAGACGGACAGACGGACGACGGACGCCGCACCACGGCATAAGCTCTGCTGATCTCTGATCAGTAGAGCTTAAAACACACTAATGCATGAAAAAAAATCGTTATTGATGGTATTTCGATTTAATGTTTGTGAAATGTTCGGGCCGTAAAAGTGCGGTGTCATAGTAGTTCGGATGGTACATAATTTCGGATAATTTTTTTTTTTTTTTTTTTACATAATCAAATAAGAAAAACTGTCCTTTACAAATACATGTTGGTGGAAAGAAAAATATATATACTGTATATGTATAAATACAGATATAAAGTATATTTCTATCATTATTTAAGGTGTAAGGAGTTCCTGGAATCCTACTTTTAAATGAATTCTAGTCTAGGCTCCTAATTCTTTACTTGGAGAAAGTGGTGACAAAAAGAAAAAATATAGCCAGAGGAGGCTCTGATAGTCTCATAAAACCTGATTAAAAGTTTGGCTCCAAGTTTAGCTCCAGTTTCACCAAGTCGGCTCTGATTATTATCGTTTGGCAAAAGTGCTAGAACTCTCCTTTGCATTGGTTATAAATTACTATGTAATATTCTATTCTAACATATTTTAAACGAAATGGTAATAAAGTCCGCTGACCAGGGAGCATAAAGTGGTAGCAAAGAGAAAAATATAGTCAGAGGAGGTTCTGAGCTTGATTAATACATACGTAACAAAATTAATGTGTGCTATAAAAGTGAATAAAGACACATTTTCCAATAAGAAAAAAATATTGGACTTTTCCATTTTAAATCAGGGCCTGTCCATTTCAAATCAGGGCCTGTTCATTTCAAATCGGGCCTGTTCATTTTTAGAAGCAACAAGCCCTGGGCCTGTCTTTTAAAATAATTTTCTTTGAGCACTGATCAGTATCACTTATAGTGTTCAAAAAGTAGTCATTACAAACTTGTTTTTTAAAAATCTATTTTTAGCTTTGGCAGCCATCTTGGATTTCATATCAACATGATTTTTTGCTAGGATCAACTAGACATCATAGGCAATATTTCTGTAAAGTTTCATAAAAATCCATCAAGTAGTTTCAGAGGAGTAGTTGCTACAAAAAAAGTGTGCTAAATAGAGAATTGACAGGTGTGTGTTGGTACAGAGTTGAATAATGCATTTAAGAGTTTCTATTTAGCCTCCTCCCACTCAAAAAAACAATTATCCCAATCTTGCCATATTTAAAGGTGCCTACTCAACTGTTTCTTCAGTTTGCTTTGTGCTAAATGCGTAACATCTGAAGATATTAAATACATGTACTGATATTCACCTTTATACCAGCATCCCTCATTTCCTGAAGCACCTCTCGCATAACGTGGTGGTGAGGCTCTAACAACTCAACCTCCGTGCGCACGCATGATTCGTTGTACGGTCCCATCAGGCAGTACTGTTCCCCGAGCTCTTCCGCACTGATCTGTGCCTTGGACTTGATGACTGTGTAGATACCACCAACTGGAATACAGAACATGGAAGTACAGGACTTTATGCTTTTTTTATGTTTTTATGTTTGCAAATTTATGGTTTAACGGCACGTTTAACAATCTATCAGTCACATCACGATGGTGTTTACTTGTATCTGTCAGCTATATGATAAACTTTATGGTGCCGACACACTGAAATATCACACTGTAGACACGACATGATACCCCACCCAGTCGCATTTTACTGACACCGGGCCGACCAGTCCCAGAACTACCCTTTATATGCTGAATGCCAACCAAGTTATGAAGTCTTTGGTATGTCACGGCTGGGGATTGAACCCACGACCTCCCACATGAGGAGGCAGACACTCTACTACTAGGCCACGCCGAGGTATTAATGTTTTAACAGTGAAAACTGATACAAATGAATAAGACAACTGAAAACATTCTCTTCTCCTTGTGGACTAAGACTAGATGAAGGTTTAGTTGCACAAAGATGTATGTTTCCCCATACAATTTATTTCCACAACAAATTGTGGCTTCTTGTGCATTTAAGCTGCTGTTGAGCTTTGACCTACTGATCCTAAAACCAATAAATGTCACCGCTCACGTAGGACAGTGGACGGTCCTTCTGAAAGTTAATGAACTGTGCTACAGAAGTTGAACTGAATTGGGTTTTAAGGCGCACCAACACATGAAAGGTTATATGGCGCCTAACAGGAATGAACATGCCAGGCTCATCCTCTATTTACATCGAGATAAAATATGGAGAATGGGCCTAGAACCTTCAGAACTGCGAATTCTATTGTAGACACTCCATTTACACTGGAGCCACGTTTCTTGCCACTGCTCTAATGATCTGAGTGAGATGGCACCTGAAACAATGCAGAGGTCATGATGAAGACCTTTAATGAGCATGAACAAAAAATGATAAAAAGAACATGAATTTGGGTGGGGTGGTGTGGGGGAGGTGGTTCTACCTCTCTGCCTACCCCTCTAACGGGATCTGCAGTGGCCCTATTCTTTGCCGGAGAACCACACGGGGCTTACAGATGTTGAAGAGTTATCATGCAGGTAAGGTTCAGTCATGGTGACCTACTGACTCCAATGAATGGGGGGGTCATGCAGGTAAGGTTGAGTCATGGTGACCTACTAACTCCAATGAATGGGGGGGTCATGCAGGTAAGGTTGAGTCATGGTGACCTACTAACTCCAATGAATGGGGGTCATGCAGGTAAGGTTGAGTCATGGTGACCTAGTAACTCCAATGAATGGTGGTCATTATCTCACCGAAGCTAGTCTACCTTACACATTTTATGAACGTGGCACAAAGGTTGAAGAGTTGTGGTGTGGGTAAGATTTATCATGATCACTTACTTAAATTCATCAAATTTTTGAGCACAAGAATCAGACTCAGACTCAAAATCTCTTTTTTTTGCAAACCCAATCAACACAAAAGTATGGGTAATAATTGTGATTTTCTGTTAAATTACCTTTAAAAGTATTCGTTTCTGTAAGTAAATATAGTAATTTGCTTGTAGAATTGTTTTTACTTGGTATTAAAAAATCTGAGATTTTGAGTCGAGTCTGATTCTTGTGCTCAAAATATGAATATTAGGCCTGGTCATGGTGACCTTGACCACTGACTGGTACGGAGACAGAGTGGTTACTATATGGCTTCGCATGTATATATTGCTGCAAATTTACTAAGCACATCGATACTGAGCATATAGGTTACAATGCCCTTAATTATTTAAGTGTGAAGCTACCGAAGCACATGTAATACTAGTACAATTTTGCTTTGACAATAAATAATGACCCTGACCTTTGACACTAAATAATGACCCTGACCTGTGACACTAAATAACAGCCACGACCTTTGATACTTATAACCTAATTTAAGGATGTTATGAACCTTCTTGTTGAATAACTGTGTCAAATTTAATTAAATGTTCTCAATCAATGCAGAACAGACACAAACTCTGTCTTTATATCTACATATAATATATGACCTTTGATTCCAAAGTATGACTCAACCTAGTATTTGTCAAATCCTGTTGAGATCCTTGCATGTAAATTGCACACACAGTAAAAATAAATTATTTGAATCCAGTTAAAAGTTCTAGAGTGGACAAAAACATTGCTCAACTATGCATGTAGTATTATATTACCTTTGACCTCAAATTTTGACCTTGACCTATGATGTATTGACTTGATTTTAGTAATGCAACAAATAGTCTTGATGAGATACTTATATTGTTTTTTAAAGTTTCTGAGAGGACACTGACAGCTCCTATATACATAATTTTTTTATATACATGTAAATGAATATAAAATTCCTTGCGCTTTGCAATTTGAACTTGACCTTAGCAGGTGACACAACGTATTGTGAAATACTGTTCTGAGTTAAACCACATATTGTCCAACCATTTAAACGTTACAGACCTGATCCCAGAATTTTTTAAAAGAATGAGACAAATGTCTCAGTTTAATTATTACAGAGCGTCTCCGTGGCCGAATGGTTAACGATGTTGCGTTGTCACCCTTCGCCTCTCACCGATGCGGGTTTGAATTGCACTGGGAGCTCGACTTGTGAGAAAGTGTCGATTATTACCGATGGCGGGAGGTGTACAGTACTGGTTCTACCCAGAAAAAGTGGGTGGTCTGCATCCACCACAAAAAATCAACCGTCATATATAACCTAACATGTGTTGAAAATTACGTAAAACACCATACAAACAAACAAACAAATAATTATTACAGTCACTTTGGTTGGAGCCCTGAAAACATGACAGAGCGTTCTACAGAAGACTTGACACACCTGATTGTCCTGTATGTTAATAACAGGGTTAAACTAGAAAACATGACAGAGCATTCTACAGAAGACTTGACACACCTGAATGTCCTGTATGTTAATAACAGGGTTAAACTAGAAAACATGACAGAGCATTCTACAGAAGACTTGACACACCTGAATGTCCTGTATGTTAATAACAGGGTTAAACTATAATGCTTAGAATTTCTTCCTTTAGAGAAGTCTATTTTATTTCAGTGTTACTGTTAGGGCCGTTCAATCTCACTGAGGATTTGAAACCCCTGTCAGGGCCGAATCTACAATTGTTCAGCAAGTGTGGGGAAAGGTCCAATATATAGAACAAATTCAATTGAAAAATATCTTCTTCTTTTTTTTTTATCTTCCCAATCTCTGGGATTCTAGACCCCATCCTCCCCACACACTTGTGAAATCTCCCCTTGGCTGTATTTGATTATTCGATATTACTTTTATATTATTTTTCGGCACCAGCCGTTTAAGCTGATTTTTGGCCTCGCAGGAGGTGTGTCTGTGTAAGCCTATCAAAACTCGAGTTGAAAGCGATACAGAAATTATGAAAGCCTACAGTGTTTATTAAACTATTGCTGATTGGCTCGTTATATTGCTCTACTCTATACCTTACATTTCGCTTACATCAATCACTTATGTATAATTATACATTGTGCTTCCCCCAAGCGCGCCGACTATCTTTTTTTTTATAGTATTTAGATGTTCAAAGTGAATGAGTATGGTTTTATGGCCCAAAAAATATTAAGGGTGCATGCCAAAGGTACAAGTATCGTAAAATCACATGTCATTTACATCTATTTGCCTAAGAATATCATGGGAGATAATATTGAAAAAGTTAAAGCTAGAGTTATGGAACATGGGCTATAATTAGCATCAGCTCTAGAAAGCAGATACTGTTGTGATGAAAACTGTAATATTCATACTTTATTGGCCTACTTATATAAACTGATGGTCGGATTGCTTTGGCTGGTGTCCATTATTAACGAATACTGGCAATAAATCATCAAGTTTTTTGTTTTGACTGCAACTTTACCATTAGTAACTGGGATGTATATGTAAATTAAACAGCCAAGGCAGTAGTAGGGTCATCTTTCACATGTTCACGCGTGATTTTTTTTTTCAAATACCAGTACTTACTTTTTTTGGGGTCTTCCAATTGCAAGTGTCACTATACAAGTATGTGCAATTTCTTGTAATAAGGTATATGGGAAGAAAAGATGCGAATAAATAGATTTAGCTCCTTTGGTCATTTTAAGTCAACTTTATGTAACTTAATATTATAGCCGTTTTAGGTCCAAAACCCCCACTATACATTAACATAATATTGTATATGATATTTCTTTAAACTTGCTTTGTTACACTAATTTTAGGAGAAAAAAAGACATTTCAATTACCAATTAAGTTTTTGTTTTCTTTTTTTCTTCATGATTACCCTAAAATTTGGCAAAAAAATTAAAAAAATGTTGCGAAAGAGCATAGCCTTGGATGTAAAAAGTTCTAATTTATCACCAACGAAAGGAACATCATGTTCCTAATCTATATACCGGTAATTTTACTTTGCTGATTATAATCATAGTTATTTTGTTGCAAATGAAAAATGCTTTCCTTTCGCTAAAAAAAAGTCACTAAAACAATTAATAAAAATATCCTGGCCTAACCTTTGCTTTAGATAAAACCTGTTGTGTCTTATTTATAGCTGAAACATTTCTTTAGAAAATGCTTACCTGGCATTTTACTTATAGTGTATGGCAGGTTTGTAGGACACGAGATGGATGGTGCCTGACAGATGTAGCATACTGACACATGTAGTACATGAACAGGAATGTCATTAGGACCTACTTAATTATTCTTCCATGTACACCATTCCACCATGTCACGGTGGCTGCATGGGTTAAACGCATGGCTGCTGTATGTAGGATGAGCCAAGGTTTAAGTTAATGGAACACTCAGCAATCTTAATGTGACTGTCTTTTTTTTTATATATATACATTTTCATGCATCAAATAAACCAAAGTTCCTCAAAAGTGCCTTCTTTTGTTCTTTCAAAAAAACAAATTCAATATTGTGCTGTTTTTTTTAAAACTAGCGGTGTCCTGCTAAGGTTTTTAGAAATAATGAAAAATAACCATTTTAATTGCATTATTTCCCCACTCCCTTACCCAACCCCCAGAAATCTGTGTTTTTAAATTAAATAAATTGCTTAGAGAAGATCTATAATTAAAGGTTTAACTTTCACTATAACAGCATGGAAAGATGCTTGTTTTCAAAATAAATGTGGGTGAAAATATAGGTTGAAACGTGGCGGTTTTCATAAGGATACCTTCATTGTTACTTCAGTGAAGCTCTTGAATCGAAATCTGAAACATATTTTTTTTTTATTGATTTTATAAAGTTCTAAATGTCACAAGGAATTGTATTTAAAGACCACATGCTAGATATGTGTAGCAATGATTAAGGAATACACTGTACTAGGATATACATTTCCCCTTCAATGCAGACTTAATTACATATCAAGGTCACCATCAATAATTATAAGAATGAACATTAACTATGAAAAAAATCACATGATACCTATCCCAATACAGAATTATATTTCAAGGTATGCACAGTAATCTATCTACATAATTATAGAGCCAAATGATTTTCTTGATTAAATCAATGACATTTTTACCTTGAAACTGCTTGTAAATAATCAAATATTCGGGCAATTAAAAAATGGGAATCTTTTTTCATATTTTTACCCTTAAGGGTGCCCTCTGCTGAGGTTTTGGATTTTTGCACTTCCGGAAATTTACATTTGTTATATTTCAAAAATTATAATAAAACTGGAAAAAATAATTATACAGTAACAAACTTATGCTCAATAGGGATATTATAGTGCAAAAAAAAAAAAAAAAAATTAGATTTTTTTTTTGACCTCACATGTTGTGCCCAAAATTGACAATTTTTAACATAAGCCAAAATGGGGGGTAGGGGTACAAAAGATGGTATTTCTCAAAAACCATTTAAGATATTCACTTAATTTAAACTTTATTACAAAGACATGTGTTAGCATATACATAGACAGGAATAAAAAGTATTTTCCTATTATTTGTTACAGACCTATGCCGTTATATGTCAGAGCTCGTCGAAATCTAAAAAAGCACATTTTTTTCTCAGTTTTTATTGAATATCTTTCTTATATGCACACCGACCCCCAATTTTTATTTTTTCATTCCGATACTCACGTCTTGTTTATATTGTAGACAAAATATCTCAAAAAGTTATCTGTTCCTTTATCATGAAAAATTTATGGATCACAAATTTAAAAATGCAATTTATAGTAAACTGGGTGGGGTAATGACAAGGGATGTACTAATTTTTCAGATGGTGATAAAAATACCCCAACCCTTAATTTTTCGTCCTAAAGTATGATCTATTACATTAAAAAAGACGGAAAATCGATACCTGTTCTGCAAACCACACTACACACATGTAAGTTGCCATACACAATTTGCAGCTGATTCAGAATTTAAAACCGCACTGTGAGAGTGTATTACTAAAGATTAATTTTGCGAAAAAG
The DNA here is from genome assembly GCA_037043455.1 of Cyrtodaria siliqua. NCBI lineage: Eukaryota > Metazoa > Mollusca > Bivalvia > Adapedonta > Hiatellidae > Cyrtodaria > Cyrtodaria siliqua. The sequence goes on along the minus strand of JAWPHD010009361.1, from coordinate 7,055 downwards.
TTAAATCACCGACCCATCATTATTTTTCCAGAAACTAACTAGTAATATGTTAGTCTTCATAAAAAACAGGGAAATAACAAATTCTATCTGTTCTGATATTCACCAGAGGGCACCCTTAACCCTAAGCAAGACTATAAAACCCTGCGTCCATTGTAAACCCAGATCAGGGTTTACAATGTCTTGCTGCTGATCAGTCATTTACCCCAAAACACCCCTTTGTCACATAAATGGAATGGTCTTAATCCAAAGAAAGAACAGTCCATTATATATATGTAGTGGGTAAAGGTTAATAATTGATGCTCTTGAAATCTATTTACCAAATGTTTTGAATAAATTAGAAACTAGAACTTATGACAAAGTCACGAAGGGTCTAGTAAAGTGTTAAAATGATATGGAAAGTACATGCAGTTGATTTGTTTGTTTGAACGGTGTTTTACTTCACTTTTAGCACATGTTAGGCCACATATGACGGTCATTTATTTTCAGCAGCAGCGAGATATCACCTGTTTTCCGGTGTAAAACAAGTACTGTATATCTTTTGGGTCCTTAAGAATCAACAATTTCTCACTTAACAAGTCAAGCTCTTAGTTGGATTCGAACCCGCAACAGTGAGAGGTGAGAACATTTTAGACGCAGCCTCTTTACTATCCTTGCCACGGAGGCAAACATGCCAATAAAAACAGGAACTGTTGAGGAGTGTTGAATGACAATATATAGCTGTGTATAGCACAAATGCTAGTCATCTACAGTACTGTTCATGTGTTAAGGCATTCGTTAATGAAATGTGAAGGGAACAAATTGAAATATAAACCAACATGGCAGAATGATGTCTGAACATATTGGCATAATTAATACAGGAAACCAACAAATGAATATACTGAACGAGAGATTTGTTTATGTTAAAGAGATTTCTGAGCCCTAATATTGAGACATTTTGAACATCATTAAGAATCGTATTGTGCTGGGGGATACCGAATATTTTAATTTTAATTGCACACCAGGTCCAGCAGGACTGGCTAATAAAATACAACCTTTATGACATTTCAAAAGTATGTCTTCATAGACCTCCATCGTAAAGAACATTATGTCACAATTGGCAATGACATTATAATATCTGCAGGTTAAAGTTTTATGAAAAAGGGAATAACTCTGTCAAAACGAGTCACGAGTTTTTGGACATGTGCAACAACATTCCTTGGGGTAAGATGAAGATATTTGTGAAGTTTCATGAACATCATAAGGTCGAATACTTTTCAAGTTATGGCCAGTTATGACCTTGGTTAGGTTGCAGATTAAAGTTTTATGAAAAGAGCATAACTCTGCTAAACTTAAAGTCAGAGTTATTAGACATTAATAATGTGCTACGACATTCCTAGGTGTAAAATGAAAATAACTGTGAAGTTTCATGAACATTGGTCAAATACTTTTGAAGTTATGGACAGTTATAAGCTTGGTTAGGTTGCAGGTTAAAGGTTTATGAAAAGGATCATAACTCTGCCAAAATGAAAGTAAGAGTTATTGGACATGTGTAACAAAATTCCTTGAGGTAAGTTGAAAATGTGTTTGTTTGTATGGTGTTTTACGTCATTTTCAACACATGTAAGGTTATATATGACGGTCGATTTTTTTTGGTGGAGGCAGACCACCCACTTTTCCTGGGTAGAATCAGTACTGTACACCTCCTGCCATCCGTAAGAATCGACACTTCCTCACTTACATAATAAGTTGATACAAATCGAGCTCCCAGTGGGATTCGAACCCGCAGTGGTGAGAGGCGAAGATTTACAACGCAACGTTGTTAACAATTCGGCCATGGAAATGTGTGTGAAGTTCATAGACCTAATAGCAAATAGATAGGAAATATTTAACAAAAATATTGCCAAACTTTAAACACACGTATCATGAAGAGTTTTATGCATATAATTTTCATTTATGTCAAAACCCATCACATATTTATTGCTCTTTCTAACGATGGTAATTTCCTTACTTTAGGCCATCAATAAAAAATTGTTTGTTTGCTGTGCTCCTACCCAGAATTTTGAGGGTGGGTAGGTAGGTAGGGATTTTTTTTTTTTTTTACATCAAAAGCTTATCCAATCTACAACACTATAAAGGCCATAGTACGATGTTAGGGCATAGGTTATTTAAAACTAAACACAAGGACTTGCACATAATTGTTTTATTCATGTGTATTTAGGTAAGAAAAAGTTTTATTTTTAGATATTTTTTTTTATATATATATTGTTCGCATATATTAATATATTATGCCTTTTTTTGTTCTAAGACAAGTTTTTGATAACCTTTGCAATCCAGATTAGATGCTTAACAACTCTGGCTAATAAAATTATCATTTGAATAAAAAAAAAAATAAAAAAAATATATATATATATATATATTTAAAAAAAAAAATTCGGCCCGAGGTCATTAAATTTTTTTGAGTCGCGGCCGAATCGGGTGAGTCGGTCGGAGCACGGCAAACAAACATATTTTTATTGATGGCCTTAACAGTTTAAATAAAAATGGAGTTTGAAGGAAAGTTAGACTAGTCTAGGCCAACTGCTTGGTTTTTAAAGGAAAAGCCAAAAAGTATATGGACAAAGCATGACATGGCCTTCGTGAATCCGCCTCTACTTGTATTCAAGAGCCATGTTTCAGGTGTTAACATGCCCTAAAATCTGAAAAGTTATTTAAGGTCATATTTAAGAAGTCATAAAAATACTTGTGGAAATGTGTTTATTTTGTTTATTCATTTTAAAGATCCATAATCTCAAATCATGTATCCGCCCCTGACGAGTGAGTACTTTACTTCTGAAATGTGCAGTATCTTGAGGGTTTTTGCCCATCACATAGGTAGTACCTAGTTCAAAATGTTTTTAACTTTAAACAGCTTTTTATGCAATTTTGCTATTTTGAAAATAAAAGTAAATTTGTAGAATCCCACTGATGATTTTTCTATTTGTTACGGAACTTTTGAATGCATTCTAATAAAAATTTATGAGAAAGGAGTTAGAAGGAAAAGTTAAGGTGCCACGCGATATTTTGGCTTCTGCATTGGTTCATATAGGAAGTTTGTAATCTGTTTGTTATTAGGTCAGTGATGAAGTTTCACATGTTATTAGGTCTGTGGTTAAATTTTTACATGTTATTAGGTCTGTGGTGAAGTTTCACATGTTATTAGGTTTGTGTTGAAGTTTCACAAACGGTCAATCACTTTTTCAAGTTATGGCCAAGCTTGGGTTGCAGTTTAAAGTATGACGGACGATGATGTACAGTTATTACTTTTTCAAGTTATGGCTAAGCTTGGGTTGCAGGTTAAAGCATGACGGACAACGATGAACAGTAATTACATATCCCATTATGATTATGGCTCCAAGTTCTGTAGGGTGTCTAGTAATGTTGGGAATCGGCCGAAAATTCAAGATCCATCATCAGAATATTTAACTGACCGATGATCGATCATTAATCGATTAAACATGGCTGCTATAAAAGACAAGTGTAAACCTTTTTCTGACTATAATGAAGAAATAATCACATTTCAAGAATGTTCTGGTAATAAAGGAACTGAATGAAAATGACCAACATGTATTTTAAAGAAAAAGTTGTGATACCCACTATAAATATGTGATTACTATAACACATTTTATTTTCTTGTATATTTTAGTACAAGAGAATGAAATAAGCCATAATTTTCAACAACCAAGTAAAGTTGATCATGAAAAAAAATTGTAATCGATTAATCAGATCAAAAGCATAACTGAATGTAGCCTAATAAATTCGCTCGTATGCAGTTTTTTTTTGATTATTCTGACATTCTATGATTCTGACGTTCTATGTAACAGCATATAATTCCTGTGTAAAAAAACCGACTGGAAAAACCGCTCCAACACCCATGAGACGTTCGAACGGAATTGAGCAGATTATCAGACTCATGTGCGTAAACCATGATGATAATCAAAAAAATAATAAGTTATTTACCATTTTTTATTCTTTTCTGAGGCATATTTTACATAATATATCAGTTTTTCGTAGATCGTTATACATGTGTATTGACAAGTATGTGTCTCTCGTAACATTGCATGTGCATGCGCATAAATACACAAACGTCAGGTAATTTCCACTGTGGACAACGTGTCATGAAACTGCGTTGTGTGTAATGTACCAAGTATACAGTTTTCACGCCTTAGGTTAACAAAAGGTAATGGGAGAAGTGTGCCAGGATATTTAATATATATTTACCCCTCCACACATTCTCCTAAAAGGAAATTAGAAAAATCTCGCTTGTTTTGTAGCCTGATCTGGGGAAAAAAAACACCCCAACTAAAGCTTGTTTATTTTGTTTTGTTATGTTCATTTCATTTCGTGTGTAGGGGTGAGTTTTACGGGTGGATTCAGGGGGGGACCCACTAACAAATCTGAAAAATATGGAAATTTATGTTAAAAAAAGTAATTATTTTAAATTCTTTTGTAAAAGTTGCGCCCCCACACTCCCCACCAAAAGGGCGAGAGGATGGGACTTTGTGCTTTATAAAAAAAAGTTGTGTGTTTGGTGAACTTTTTTTTTTTTGCTTGCATTCTTTTGTAAACAAGTTCACCAGGTGCAGATCCAGCCTTTCGAAACTTTTCCAAATCAGGGTTGAAAAATCTTTGTGTGTTTGGTGGCTTTTTTTTTTGCTTGTCAAACCTGTTTTGGAAAAGTTTTGAAATGCTGGATCTGCACCTGGAACAGGGTGAACTTGTTTATGAAAGAATACAACTGACACTAGTATTCGAAGGGAAAATGTTTAATATGAGAGAGAGAGTATATGGCTTGGACACCCCGGCCCCCACCCACCCAGCCAACACTCACGCACACTCACACTTTTAAACACATTACTAGTTGTAATAAAATACCAATTTTTATATTTTTTATATATATTCTCTTTATTACTATTTAAGAATGAGGCAGTCTTGTAAAAGAATAAATGAGGTAATTTTAACAATACTATAAATATAAAAAAATATTACTTTTAAAATCGGCATGAAATATTTTAAACACACTACACAATGTTTTACGTTTATATCCCATGATTGTAGCAATAAACGGTTCTATTCTAGCGACAGTGCATGGTCGGTTGTGTAGTACAGTGAAATAATTATGCGCATGGAACTCTGCTGGGTAAGAATTTCAAACAAGATGGCGATAAGTTTCGATAATTCGGAAATATGTGATAAATTTTGATAATCTGTTGTATTTCATCATGGCACAGGGCCGTTGTTTGACCGTTTTTGGGGCCGAAATTCGGCCCCATTCCTTTCCCCTAAATTTATATATTTTTCTCCCTTTTTTCCAAAGCAGGAAAACAGCATACAATTTGGAATGGTAAATTCTTAGTACCACTTAAATAAAAATAAAAACAAGAGGGCCATGATGGCCCTATATCGCTCACCTGAGTAAATCTGAACCAAAACAACATTTGAACAAACTTGGTAAAGGACCATAACAGTATAGTAAATGCAAAATATTAAACCTCTGGCTCTTGTAGTTCCAGAGAAGAAGACTTTAATGTAAAACTGTGACCCACGGAGTGGGGTCAAATTTTACCCCAGGGTCACCATTTGAACAAACTTGGTAGAGGACCATAAGCTTATAGCAAATGCAAAATATTAAACCTCTGGCCCTTGCAGTTCCAGAGAAGAAGATCTTTTTCAGTTTTTCCCTATACAAGTCTATGTAAAACTGTGACCCCCGGGGCGGGACCAAATGTGACCCCTGGGTCACCACATTTGAACCAAATTGGTAGAGGACCATGAGCTTATAGCAAATGCAAAATATTAAACCTCTGGCTCTTGCAGTTTCAGAGAAGAAGATTTTTTAAGTTTTTCCCTATACATGTCTATGTAAAACATGTGACTCTTGGGGCGGGGCCTAATGTAATGTGACCCAAGGGTCACCATTTGAACAAACTTGGTAAAGGACCATAAGCTTATAGTAAATGCAAAATATCAAACCTCTGGCTCTTGTAGTTTCGGAGAAGTTTTTTAATTTTTTTTCCTATATAAGTCTATGTAAAACTGACCTCCAGGGCGAGGACACATTTGACACCAGGGTCACCATTTGAACAAACTAAGTAGAGGACCATAAGCTGATGCTACATGTAATACATGAGAGCTCCGTGAAATGTGGTTCCAGAGAAGAAGATTTTTTTCAGTTTTTCCCTATACAAGCCGTAAAACTGTGACCCCCGGGGCAGGGCCAAGTATGAGCCCTGTGTCACCATTTGAACAAACTTGGTAGAGGACCATAAGCTTATAGCAAATGCAAAATATTAAACCTCTGGCTCTTGCAGTTTCAGAGAAGAAGATTTTTTAAGTTTTTCCCTATACATGTCTATGTAAAACATGTGACCCTTGGGGCGGGGCCAAATGTGACCCGAGGGTCACCATTTGAACAAAATTGGTAAAGGACCATAAGCTTATAGTAAATGCAAAATATCAAACCTCTGGCTCTTGTAGTTTCTGAGAAGAAGAATTTTTTTTTCCCCCTATATATTAAGTCTATGTAAAACTGTGACCCCCGGGGCGGGGACAAATTTGACCCCAGGGTCACCATTTGAACAAACTTAGTAAAGGACCATAAGCTGATGCTACATGTAATACATGAGACCTCTGTGCCTTTTGGTTTCAGAGAAGAAGATTTTTAAAAAAAAAAATCCTATATGTCTATATGAAAAACAGGCAAAATCTCAATATACAAACTTTGGACCCCCGGGGCATGGTCATTTTTGACCCCAGGGACTTCATTTGAACAAACTTGATAGTCTAGGAGTTGGTGATCATTTTAAAAGAAAAACTGTTGAAATCTGTCCAGCGGTTCTTGAGAAGAAGATTTTTTAAGGTTTCGACCATATATGGTAATGGCGGCCATCTTGGATGTCGCGCTGACCTAATTTTAACAAATCTTAAAAAGCATTCATCTAAGTGATCATTAATTGATGATCGCAATAAGCAAAAATTCGAACAAGAGCATCTACTAACACGTGTTATTTTAAATCACTAAACTGATTGATGATCGGTCA